>SNQJ01S0018602.1:185713-205029 GCA_010110895.2 Picea sitchensis | reverse complement strand
TCCAAGGATAAATAAAAGAAGAGGGAAGAGGGGGCCTTCCCTCGTTGTAGGTAGACTTTGTAAAATCATGGAGCTAAACTGAATATATGATGCATAAGAAATTTTTGAATTGTTTATGAAAAGATTCTAATCAGCTGTGATATGAGTTTGTCTTCTTTCATAGTGTGTGTTTCCTGTGTATTTACATTTCCATTTGCAATTTCTTCTTTTAAATTGGAGAGTTAAAAGTCTGGAATTCGTCTGATGATGCTCTAGACTTAGCAATTTAAATTCATGTGATTCTCTTCTCAACTATTTCAGAATTCATTTTAATATGCTCAGAAGCAGTTATGTGTTTTCCTTTTTCTTCTTTTTCCATGCAAATTTCAATTTGAAAACTCAGACTCATTGCCTCACTTAGCCTTTATCCTCTAGATAGTTCTAATGACCTGCCACTGCATTGTTCATTTCTGACTCCATAGCCCAAATGTCACCCCCCACTTCTTCAATAACTTTATAATACCCCCCAAAACAAACAAAATCTAGCCAATGATTTCCAAATAAATATCAAGTGACATGAGAGAGCCCTCTCTGAGTTGAGCAGGCTAGTTCCCAGCTCTAAAGTAGGTTGAAACAGTTACCTTTGTCGTTTGTCTATTCAGCCGGATAAAATTTACAGAATGCTAACATTCTGGCGTTGTTGTCGGGGATGAAATTAAAAAAATATTCCCTGGGAAAGAACGACATGGTTGAGTTCTAAGGTCTGAGAGAAGCATAAACTTAGGCACATATTGGTTGTATTCCTTCTCTAGCAACTTCACACATCAAAAATCAGTTTGAAGGTGATTCCACTGGTAGAAGAATCCAGAAATTCAAATTTTCAATGACATTTCCACTCTCAATGCATAATCCAGCTTCCAAAACATTATTTGTGACTCCACTCAATATTTGAATGTAATTCAGAAGACTCCATTGGAAAATGAGATCCCTTGACAGAGGTATGAAAAGACATTATGGAAGAAAACAAGTACTTAAAATTGGATTTTTTCCAAGGCATTTTATTGTTTGTTATAAGTTGCCTATGGTCCTTCCTTGAACATGTAAAACAAATTTTTCTTTTCCTACTGCATTCTAATGTTGATCATGAGTATATTGCAATTGTATATCCTCCTCTTAAATTTGTACATGCAGATCCTCATTGTATCACTGATTTTGATAAAACATTTCAAACTGGGCCATGTGATAACCATGACCAATTTGATGAGCCCCATGAAGCCAAGGCTGATATTTCACCTCCTGTACTTAATCCAACATCCCCCAAGACCCATCATAGATACATACCCTTGAAGCTACCCCAAGTCCTCCAAGATTTCCCTCCAAAGTACTATGAGTGCTTACCTGTGTTTGACGGGGAACTTGATGCCATCTCAGCTGAAAAACACATCCAAGGGTTTGAACATTTTATAGATTTGTTTGATATTGATCATGAGGATGTTTGTGTGAGAGCCTTCTCACAATCCTTAAAGGGTGATACCAAAGATTGGTTTAAACATTTGCAGCCAGAGACAATTATGTCATGGGAACAATTGAAAAATATCTTTTTAAAGTTTCGGGGCAAGAATAAATCTTTGGATCTACAGCTTACAAAGTTCTATGCCTTAAAACGTTAGAGCAATGAAACTATTTCTACATTCAACAAGAGGTTTTCCAGTATTTACTACAATTTGCCCAAAGAAATTTAACCCACTGAAACCATTGCCATGCTCCATTATGCTACTACTCTTAATCCATATTTGTCCTTCTTCCTGATGGAAAGAATACCTAAGTCCTTACAACGAATGTTTAATGATGCTCAGGACATTCAACACAACATCCAAGCATGTAAACAGATCCAAAATGAGGGGTTGAATGCTCAAGAATATGAAAGTGAATATGAACAAGAAATAGTTAATTGGAATCTTGAACATCGAGTCAATAATATCATAGCTGCTCTTGAAGTTTTCGATGCTCATAATTTTGCAAAAAATTATACCCCACTTGTTGAAAGAGGAGGTGTTGATTTAGCTTCTGATCCATCCCATGATAAGCAGGGGGCTGATTGTTTTATGTATTCATTTGTAGACAGTCAAGAAGATGAGTTTGCAAATCAATTTGTTGAAGAACAGGTTGATGTTCCAAGTTTTTTCTAGTTAGATGACATTGCATATGTTGTTTAGTTTCCTATATATGATGAATATGATGGTGATTATGATGTTGACTCCCTAGAACAACCAACTACATGTTCTCTATCAGAAAAAATTTCCTTTTAGTAGTGTAATGAGAGAAATCATCCTACATATCACAATTACAAAGAAGAAAGTATTGAATCAGCGGAAGGGAATTCTTTACCTTTATTCTTTTCTTCATTCAAATTATTGAGAGAAAATCCTAAGATCATCATTGAAGCAAAGGAATGTGTCAATGCCAAATCACACTAATTCACTGGAACAAATTGACAATATATTGCAACAATCTCCTCATAGATCTGATGACTCTATTACTTCTTATGTAGAAGATCTTATCAATTCAAAATTTTAGCCATTGGTCGAAGATAAATCAGAAAATGAGTGTGTTTGGCAATCCAAAGGAATTGACAACAGGGAAGAAAATGGAGGTTTTGAGTCAGGTGAAATAACCTTTCCATTATGTTTTGCTTCTTTAAATTTGTTGAAGCAAAATGTTTATAATGTTTCAAATCACAAATCCTCCAGGCATAATGTTGAATATGAAGAAATTAGTGGAGTTACAAATGAAAACTATCTTCCTTTATGTTTTTATTCCTTTGAATGGTTGAAAGAAAATCATGATATAACAAAAGAAATAGGGAAGTCTGACTTCATTCACAGTGGCACTATTTTACATGAGAAAATTGTTATCAGTAAGGAAGACCAACAACATTCACATGCATTGGATGATCATGTAGTTGATTACTTGAAAGGATACTCCAATTCGAAGTTGCAACCTGTGCTTAACCACCGAATTAAAAAAGAAGAAGAAGTTGATCAAGAAATTGTTGTTAAAGGTTATTTTCCTTCTCCTGAAACTAACATAGATATTCAACAATATTTCCAACAAGACAAAATGTTTCAAAGTTGTCTTTTTGCCCCTGAAAATGATGTGGTGGTCCAATTTCTAAGTGACCTAGACATGGATGAGGATTCTGAAACTACATCTATCGAGACTTCAAGCAGCGAAAAAACAAATGACATAGAGTTTCAGGAAAGAAATATAACAACTCCTGACATTTCTCAATCAAAAATACAGAAAGATAATGAAAAGGATGATGCACATGATATGGATGTCATATTTGAAGATGTTCGAGAATGTATGAATTTTTTTGTTGATATGTATCGAAGAGTAGACATACCTATTGTTGTCGTTCCATCCAAAAATATTCCCAAGATTGAAGAAATGAAGCAAGAGCAGAAAATACTTGTGAAGGAAGCATATTTTTCTATCTTAGCTCCTAAAAAGGAAACATTCTTTTATGTGTTTCATGTTTCCATGGCACGTTATATGGAAAAGTTTTATAATCAATATCTACAGAGGATAGTGGGTTGCAAGCTTAAGGATAAAGGGAGTGACGAATTGAGGTCTGTATTAAATATGGTTCGCTTTACACCAGACGATGTTCTTCAGCCATGGTTGTCTTATGTTTCAAGAAACTATTACTTCCAGACTTCTCAACAAACCTGTCAGTTTCTCAATGGCAATCAACAGGTTAAATCGCATGAAAACAAGAGTGCGGTGGAAGGGGTGAAACAGGGTAGTTGTTTTGTGCATATTTTAGAAGATCCATTTGCAATTTTATTGGAGGAAGTAAGCAGTCCAAATGTTCTTGATTTTTTGAGATTTGGATTTATGGGTGGAGTTTTGAATGAATTATCAAAAACTGTTTGGTACAAGAAAGTGCAATGAAAACAAACAATGGATAAAATGTTGTCGTGGTTGCATTGGCATTATGATTTCGCTTGATTTTGCAATTTGTTTTAGCAATTAGGGTAGGTAGGAGTGTGCGAATAAGATTGTTGGTCAAGACTTATTTTTTAATTTCTAGTAGTATGTACAGTTAGATTCTAGCGGTATTTTTTGTCCAGCATCCAGTTGAGAGTAGTGTGCAAAGTTCGGTTTTAAAATTGACACTCAGGCTCCAAGACGTAACAGGGTACCCACACTTGTTTTGAAATTAGCCCAATGAAGAAGGCATCGAGTCTATAGTTATTTTCTACCTTCACAGGGAGGATAGAATCCCCAATAGGAGCCTATGTTATCACCATAACAATTTTCAGACAGGGTCGAGGTCTCGGAAATTTAGCAAGGAGCTACATCGTTGTGGGGGAAAGATAGTTTGGAGAAGAATGGTCACATATAGTAGTGCATGGACAAATATAGAAGAGATGCGGAAGTGATGGGACCCGACCAACCACAGATCTTAGGTGTCATAGATCAATGGTCAACAACCATATTAGGCATTGAAATAACATGAGGGTTTTCTGTTCTAAGGTAGGCCGGGGAAAACACTGTGGTTTTGTTTCATGGGCATGTGGCACCTTTAGAGGTACATCGGGGTGAAAAGCGGTCTACCTAAAACTGTTTTCCTCAAATCCTCGATGTCGGAAGTTTCTAAAGCCTGGCAGACCGTAGATCTTGGAGTGGTCTAGATTAACGGCCAAGATGCATATCGGAGATTGAAGTAGCGCGGAGGATAAAATTTTTAGGGCAGGCCAGGGAAATACCATGGTTTAAAAATGTGGACACGCGGCACTCCCTAAAGTATATTGGGGGGGAAAGCGGGTGAGTGTGAAACCGCTCAACCACTCCCCGATGTCACGTGTTCTAATGTCATTTGAATGCATCAAATCAACAATTTGTGTGGGGAAAGGCGACGACCGATAAAATCATGTCATGCCACTCGTTCAGGTACTTTACATCCGTGTGATGCCAGGTAAGAACTGCTCGATAACTAACTCAAAGGCTTATCATTCGAAATAGATTGGTCAAACATGATATACCAATGTACCTGTAGGTACTCTTGTCAATTCATGCTTAAACTCGATGACTATCTCTCTTCAAAATATGGATGGTGTTATTCTGCTTCGGGCAATCAACGTTTCATTCGTAAGTAGAGTAATCTCAAACTGGATCTACTTCCTAATTTCTGTGAATCTAAGGAAGACAAAAATCGTGTTTTCTGCAAAACTGGGAGTCATGGACCAAGCCGATCAAACAACATCCAATGAAATAGGATTTTCAACTAACATGGAAAATACTTCGATGAGTAAGAAAGAGAAGTCGATCGCACAGATACTAGCAACCAAATTCCATACTAACCCTGCGACTGAACCAGAATCAGAGGTCAGAACAAATCATATCATGAGGGATTTAATCATCAACAGACATGTGGACAGGTGCTACAAACGAGAAGTAAAGAGGAAGCAAAGAAAGAGGAAGAATATAAGAGTCAGAGCTGAGGTGGTCTAAAGCATTGGGGAAAATCAACTAGTCTGGTTGAACACTCTAAAAGAATAAATCACCAAGTTGGAATAAGTTCTCAAGTTGAATTGAGTACGTCTTAGAAAGTTTTGGACATATGGCGTTCAATGAAAGAACCTCAGATATGTCAGACCTGTTTATAATGCTCCCTATAGTGTAGGAGAATAGTTGTTATGCGTTACTTTTTTATGTAACCGATCTTTATCTTTAGACTGTGGGGAAGGTGTGTCGTTTTGAATCCCGCATGTAAATTTTCTCTATATATATATATATATATATATATCATTCCAAGGAAAATAAGAGGGAAGAGGGAAGAGGGGGCATGCCCTCATTGTAGGTAGACTTTGTAAAATCATGGAGCTAAACTGAATACATGATGCAGAAGAAATTTTTGAACTGTTTATGAAAATATTCTAATCGGTTTTGATATGAGTTATGTCTTGTTTCATAGTGTGTGTTTCCTGTGTATTTACATTTCCATTTGCAATTTCTTCTTTTAAATTGGAGAGTTAAAAGTATGGAATTCGTTTGATGATTCTCTAGACTTAGCAATTTAAATTCATGTGATTCTCTTCTCAACTATTTCAGAATTCATTTTAATATGCTCTGAAGTAGTTATGTGTTTTCCTTTTTCTTCTTTTTCCATGCAAATTTCAATTTGAAAACTCAGACTCATTGCCTCACTTACCCTTTCTCCTCTAGATAGTTCTAATGACCTGCCACTGCATTATTCATTTTTGAATCCATATGATCCAGGTGGATATCGGTGGCCACCCACCTTCTCCAACTGGCCCAAAACATGTTTCTGGCAATTTTGGTAATTTACTATTTTTAGTAGTTTTTAACTTTCGGGGGGGTAGACTTTGTAAAATCATGAGCTAACCGGGAATATTACGATGCGTAAGAAATTTTTGAACCGCTTATGAAAATATTCTAATTGGTTTTGATATGAGTTATGTCTTGTTTAATAGTGTGTGTTTCCCGTGGTATTTACATTTCCATTTGCATTTTCTTCTTTAAATTGGAGAGTTAAAAGTATGGAATCATCTGATGATGCTCTAGACTTAGCAATTTAAATTCATGTGATTCTCTCCCAACTATTTCAGAATTCATTTTATGCTCAAGTAGTTATGTATTTTCCTTTTCTTCTTTTCCATGCAAATTTCAATTTGAAAACTCGAACTCATTGCCCTCATTTCTCCTTTCTCCTCTAGATAGTTCTAATGACCGGCCACTCCATTATTATTCATTTTGAATCCATATGATCTGTGTGGATATCATAATACCCACCTTCTCCAACCGCCCAAAACAATTTGCTCGCAATTTTGGTAATTTACTATTTTGTAGCAGTTTTTAACTCTTCGTGGGCCATTTTGAGGTCCTAAACGATATTTTTTTGAGAAAAACAAGGAGCAACATGGATCATAGATCTTTCCAAAAGTTCTCGGATAGATCTTTCCAATTTAGGCCATTGAATCACTCTAAACGGAGATCAGATGTAAAAGTTACTCCCTGGGAAGTTGACGTATCAACTACCCCCATCGGGGCCCACAAACCTTTTGGCTTTTCATCTTCCGGGGTTAGGGTTTTGGATTTTACTTTTGTTAAAAAGGCCCTTAGAGCCTCATTGTAATAATCATCTTCTCACGGATGCGAGTAGCCTTCACATCTCTTCTCAGAGATAAGATGCCACCATTCTAGCGAGTCTTTCACTCTGTATTTTACAGTCTCTGTACATTTATTTCATTAATTGAAATTGTGTATTGTTGTATATCTATGACTCTTGTTATTTCCGCTATATCTCTGTTATATTTTTGTCTCTCTTGTAATATCTCTAAATATTTATGTGTTATATCTCCGCTCTCATTTCGTGTCGAAAATAATCTGGATCAGTGGTATCATAGCAGGCTGCTCTCGATCGTTTTTCAGTGCATGTCCCCGACAAGGTTCGAGTATAGCAAGTTGGGTCTCTAGCTTGTCTCTCTTGAGGACAATCGATCTTGCACACCCAAGAAACCCTCAATGGCGGAAGAAAAGAAAAACGATGGAGCAGACGATCCTATCAGTGTATTGCTTGAGCAAGCTCTCACGCGACAGAGGGACGAAATGATGGAGAATTTTTCCCACATCCTTCAATGCCTGCCGATAGCATTAGGAACATATTCATCAAGCAGCCACGTTGGAGGCACCTCGCCATTCAAGGTAGAGGTTAATTTTGATATTCCCATATTTGAAGGTCAAATAGCTACAGATGCCATAGATAAATGGTTAAATCTGCTAGAAGGTTATTTCTCTGTTCATAATTTTTCAGACAAGGAAAAGATCACCTTTGCACTCCTGAAGGCTCTCCCCCATGTCAAACATTGGTGGGAAACTTACTGGGAGTAGAGTTCCACAGAGGAGTCTAGAATATATGGGGTCGATCCCACTTGGGATTTTTTTGTGGATGCGGTAAAGGAACAATATTACCTTGTTGGCAACTATGAGGACCAGTACATGAGATGGACCACACTACGACAAGAGAGGGGCCAATCAGTTCCAAAGTTCACCAATAGATTCCATACCTTGCACACCAAGCTAGGTATCAAAGATTTTGAACGACATTTGGTTCTGAAATACCGTGGGGCTCTACACAGATACATCCAAACTGAAATGGATTTTCTGGACATCTCATCACTTGATGTTGCCTATCGATATGTTGTTAAAATCGAACAGAAATTTAAGCACTAGAACAAACAGGAGTTCGGGTCTACAAATCCACAACAACCAAAGTATGACAAATACATCCCTAACAAACAGTCTCCCGAAAACCAGTCCAAGTCATAGGAAAATAAGGGTCATGGGAAGACAAAGAAGGACATTGGAAAATGGTGCGATTTCCACAAAAGCCCTTGGCACAACACCGATGAATGTCCCTCAAAATAGTCATTGGTGGCCGAGATTAAAGATAAGGAGCCAAACCCTGATTCTGAATCTGATTATGAAAATACTGGTAAAATACAGATCATTGATGCAGACCCCACTGCTATTGTCACGACCGCAACAATTCAACCAGAAGAACCAACAGATCCAGAAGAGGGGGGGCACCTTTTTCATTCACAGATGTGGGTGAAGGGGACCCCGTTGCATTTTATTGTTGATAGCGGAAGCCAAAAGAACCTCATCTCAACAAAGGTCATCAAACAGTTGGGATTATCGACAACACCACACCCGCAACCATACAGCATTGGGTGGCTTCACCAAGGACGAGATCTTCGTGTCAGCCAACAGTGTCAATTGTCATACGACATCCAACCCTTCAAGGATGAGGTATTATGTGATGTTTCCCCACTAGATGTCTGTGATGTTCTCTTGGGCCAGCCATATATGTGGAAACGCCATGCTATCTATGAGTCTGGACCTCATAGTGTCATTATTACTCTGGGGGGACATCTCTACAGGATACCAGAGGTAGTTCCAACTACTACCCAACCTAAACAATGCTGCAAGGTAGTATCTCATACTACAAAATTCAACTTCTTCACAATCTGTTCAAAAGGTGAATAGAAGGATATTGCAACCACCACAGCTTCGGCCCAAGCACCTTCTATCCAATAGAAGCAGGTCAACAAGGTTGTAGCAAAGCAAAAATATTTCTTCTGCACACAGTCATCTAAAATAACCAGACTAGTTAAAAAGTTCCAAACCTTCCAGCCAAAGGTTCGTGATAACCTTCAACAAGCTAAGCAACGCCACTTCTCCAGCAAGGCAAGCAGATCACCAAGATTCAGATTCAACATTCGCTTTTCCCTTTCCCCCGGGAACTCAACGCAATGGATACCATTTCTTCCTAAGGAGGGAGGATTGATCCAGGTGGATATCGGTGGCCACCCACCTTCTCCAACTGGCCCAAAACATGTTTCTGGCAATTTTGGTAATTTACTATTTTTAGCAGTTTTTAACTTCTGAGTGCCATTTTGAGGCCCTAAACGATGTTTTTTGAGAAAACGGGGAGAAACATGGATCGTAGATCATGTTGTTCACCCAAAATTTGTATTTCTCGGATAGATCTTTCCAACGAGCTATTGAGCGCCCCAAACAGAGATCGTATGCAAAAGTTACGCCCCTGGGAAGTTGACGTATCAATTACCCCCATCGAGGCCCACAAACCTTTTGGCTTTTCATCTTCCGGGGTTAGGGTTTTGGATTTTACTTCTGTTAAAAAGGCCCTTAGAGCCTCATCGTAATAATCATATTCTCACGGATGCAAGTAGCCGTCACATCTCTTCTTAGAGATAAGATGGCACCATTCTAGCGAGTCTTTCACTCTGTATTTTACAGTCTCTGTACATTTATTTCATTAATAGAAATCGTGTATTACTGTATATCTGTGACTCTTGTTATTTCCGCTATATCTCTATTATATTGTTGTCTCTCTTGTAATATCTCTAAATATTTATGTGTTATATCTCCGCTCTCATTTCGTGCCGAAAATAATCTGGATAACCATAGCCCAAATGTCACCCCCCACTTCTTCAACAACTTTATAATGCCCCCCAAAACAAACAAAATCTAGCCAATGATTTCCAAAGAAATATCAAGTGACATGAGAGAGCCCTCTCTGATTTGAGCAGGCTAGTGTCCATCTCTAAAGTAGTTTGAAATAGTTACCTCTGTCGTTTTTCTATTCAGTCGGATAAAATTTACAAAGTGCTAACAAGATCCACAATTTGCAGCGTCAGGTGCTACGAAAAATGAGCACAGCCTTAATATGATCTTCAACAGAGCTAAAAAAACTCAAGTCTCTTGACACTGTGGATTGACAGTAGATAATATTAAGATTGAATGAAATCATCTGCAACATCTCTAACCTCCAATTCCCCTCTTCCAACCATTATGTAGCACATTTTGCAACACCTGTCTGAACTTAGTATTTTCTGCAGCACCAAAGAGGATAAAATTTCAAATCTTTGAGAAAACAGTTAGACAACCTTAAATGAGTAAATCTCAAATTATTTCCTTTAAATCAATGATGTTCAAAACAATGAGATCAGATGACACAAACCTCATAAGTGAAATAATGCTAATGAGGGATGATGTACTCAAGATGCGCTACAAAATGTCCTGATGAGTTGGCAACATACTAAAACAAAGTGATTTAACCTTCTAACGGGTAGAGGGACAGAGTGGAGGGGTTTAAGCGCATAATGGAGGTAGTGACATGTCAAACTAGTGGTGGCATAAGGGTGATGGTGATGGTTGTCTAATAGTGTGATGAGATGAAGGTATAAACCAAAGGAATGAACCAAAGGTATGGGCCAACATTCAACCTTACATTTATTTTGTGCTAAGACCTAAGAAAACCATAAGGAAAAAACCAAAATTAAAGCTTAAACAAGACTAATCATAAAAATTAAAAACCTAAGGATGAATTTGACCCATAAAAACTTCATGTGACCCTTAACAACTTCATGTGATAACATATTCCATTCTTTATTTTAATTTACTTTGTACAAATATCTTTTACTTGTGCATAATTCAATAAGTTGGATCGGGTAATATTTAGGCATTGGTCTCTTTATAGTTTTTTAAAGTAAATGGTTTGTTTTTCATTGAAAGAGAAACATCCTTGCATTGTTGTTTGTCATTGGGTTGGGTCTCCCTAATCAATAAATCAATTAACTCCTAGAACATTAATAAAAAAGTCACATAGTTTAATAAGGTATACCCCCCTTGGCTTCCCTAGGAGTGAGTCTAGTCAGAAGGAGTCTAGATCGATGTGACAATGGGTCTATACTTAGGTGTTTGCCTCCAAGGACACACCAAGTGGGTTGGAGACTTATCCATGCTTGTAGGTGTGTATTAGGATAGAAAACATCTCCATAGACAACACACAGTTCACCCTTCAACACCATCTACATGAGACTCAAGAGACAATGCGCAGGGGACAGGTTGATATGAGAGAGACCCTGGAGAGATTGAATACTATCCATGAGAATATTTCACTTCTCCTTATGTAGATGAACCATGGTGGGGATGGCCCAAATAATAATGTGAAAAAGGAAGCTGGTGGTTCTCAAGGGGGGACTAGACATCACCATGAGTAGGATCCTCACTACCATGTAGAGGGACAAAACTTTGGAGGGGGACCTTCTAGAGTGCCAACACATAGTAGAGCCACTCCTAGACCTTACATGCCTTCTTTCTTGGAAGCTCAGCAGCAGGACAACTTCCCTCAAGAAGTAGAAGACAAATTTGAGGAGTATTTTAGGGAGTATGCATCTTTGAGTGCAGACTTCAAGAGATAGGTTACATTGGATCAATATTGTGGCATCAAATATAGGGGTAGGCCTAGAAACTATTAGAGGATCAATCATGAGTTGGAACACAGGGAAGGGAATATGGAGATACCTACCTTTGAGGGTTCATCCAGATCTACTGTGCAGGCCTGAGTATAGAAATTGGATGCTTATCTACAGCTTAACCACATGATGGATCTGGATGCTATAAAATTTTCCACTATCTATTTGGAGGGAAAAACGAATGAATAATGGTATCATGGCATGAACACCTTGGGATACAACCAGATTACATATTATCTAGAGTTGACCCAGACGCTTATTTCCATATTTGATCAAGGATATCCTGAGATACACTTTAGGGAGCTCACTCAACTCAAGCAAACAGTGTCACCAGAGAGTTATATAGATGAGTTCCAGAGGATATTCATAATGGTACCAGATATTTCACCTACTAGATTGTTGATGTTTTTCACTAACAGGTTGTTGGAACCTTTATGTGGTTGGGTTAAGGCTTTTAAGCCCCCCAAATTACAGGATTTTATATGGAGGACAAAGGATTTGATGGGATCAACAACTAAATCCAAATTCACTCCAAGAACTCCAATAAATCAAGGGGAAAAGGATCAAATGGGAATGGATAGAGGCAAGGTACGGATGGATGAGGCCACTAGGAGAGATTTGAGGAAGAGAATATGCTTCACATGTAAGGAACCTTGGGAACCAGAACACAAATGCATGGGAAAAGGAAAGGTTCACTACATTGAGGTGATTTCATATTATGAGGAGGAAGAGGAGATGGACCACATACATAATACGGAAGAAAATCAGCCTAGCAGTGACAATGTACAAGGTGAGGAGGGAGAGAAAACATATTTCAGCCCAATAGGAGAGAAGAATATCACCATTGCATCCATCAGTGGAGTCCCCAAATACAGTACTTTCAGGATGAGGGGAGTGCTCCAAGGACAGAAGGTTTATGTACTTATAGTTGGAGGAGCTTCACACAACTTCATTGATTCCGCCTTGGTAAAAAGGAGACACATTCCTATAATAGATTTTGAAGGATTTTGTGTGGAGGCAGTAGGAGGCAATACTATGCATTATGATAGATACATTCTAGGCTTGAGCCTCACATTGGGTAGACATAACTTAGCACAAGAATTTTATGTGATGGACCTACCTAACACCAATGTTATATTGGGAGTACAATGGATTAGTACTGTGGGCCATGTTTCCATCCTAATACACACCTGCGAACGTGGATAAGTCTCCAACCCACATGGTGTGTCCTCGGAGGAACAAACCTAAATCTAGACCCATTGTCACCTCAATTTAGACTCCTTCCGTCTAGGCTCACTCCTAGGGAAGCCAAGGGGGGTAGACCCTGTTAAACTATGTGAAGTTCTATTAAATTTCTAGGAATTAATTAAATTTTTTATTAGTGTTACCCAACCCAATGAAAATCAATCAATGCAATATGCAATCTTTTAATGACAAACAAAACTTTATTTTACAAACAATTGGATTAGTTCCTAAAGATTATTAAATTCCACTTATTGAACAAATATTCACAAAAACAATATCTTTACAACTTGAAATAAAAGAATAAATTTATCCACACAATGATTCACAAAATAACTTTACATATAAACAATTACTTCCCAAAGAATTAAAGAGTGCTTGAATAATAAATAAAGAATAATGTGAATGACTTGCAGAAAATAAATGGAAAGAAAATTCTTGAAAATGAATTGTTGAAATAAAAATTGCAAGTGTTTTACGTTGCTTTTAGTTAATTTTAAGTTTATTTTTAACTTAGTGGTTTAGATGTGAGGAGTTGCAAGACTAAGCTATGTGACTATCCCAAGTCCTTATCCCCTATCCAAGAGGAAATGTTGGGTGCTCAATAAGAAGAACAACAGGGTTCTCCCGTAGTTTCACAAGTCAAGTCCAAAGTTTTTGGACACTCAACAAGGAGGACACTTAGTGTCGTGAAACCGTCCTCGACTTCAAGCCCTTCTAGCCTCCGCAAGTCACCTTATTTTAGTGGTCAAACAATAACATAAATGGGTGCCTAATTAAACTATCCACTCAATCCTTTGCTCTTTTTTATCACCCAAGATCCACAAAGTGGCAAGGGGAGGGAATACGGGGCAAAGGCGGGGTGAATTTTATTTACTTTGTCCAAGTGAAATTTTAAGCACAAGCCAGCACAATTGTGCAGGATGACATAGCCACTCACATGCAAGGTGTGAGAAATCAAATATTAATTAAAATAAATAACTTAAACACATTAACCACACTACTTTGGCACAAGGTGGAGGACAAAGTATTTCAATTTTGTGGCAAAGGTGGACAAAATTAATGAAAGCAAAAATCAGAATTTTTTTATAATCCTAGCCAATACGATTTTGCAAGGATGACAGAGCCAAACACAATGAAAGGTGTGGGGAAACAATTAAAATTAATTTACAGATTTTAAACTTTGAAATAAAAAGAAAGTGCAAACCCAAGATACTATCATGGGCTGCTTACAATAGTTTTAGAAAGTGAGAGAGAGGGGGGGCCTTTGCACCGAAGCTTGTAGATGTTTTCTTGAGCTCTTATTAGCCTGTTTTGGGCAGCACCTCCTCTTTTTATGATGAAAACCTACATAAAACAACAAAGAAAGCTTGCTGGAAAATGCTAAAAATCACCACAAAATATTAGTTTCGAGTTAGCATATGTAAAAAAATATGAACTTAAAGACTGAATTTTTTAGCAAGATTTGAATGATAATATGAGCAGAAAATAAGTAATTATAAGGTTGAAATTAAAACATAGAATTATATGGAATGAAATGAAGCCTTTGGAGTTCCTCCTCCAAGCGTTGGCATCCTGCAAATCTGTAAGCTCTTGCTACACAATGAGGAAAGAAGGTGATATATTTTAAAAGGCCTACAAAATACTTTTCAAAAATTAATAAAATAAAATCACATAAACCTATAGAAATACTACTACATATTTATCCATAGCAAAATACTTTGCTTAGGGTTTTTCAAGTAAAACAATGTGGAACAATTATAAACAAAATTTACAATGTTACCTTACCAAGAGAAAATACCATACAAGAGAACCAAGAATAAAACAAGAGAACACCAAAGAACACCAATAAATCCTTCAAAGCTTCACTTTATTACTCCAAGAAAGGTTACCAAATGGCACCAAAAATTACAAGAGAAAATGGGAGAGAATGAGAGAGAGTGGGGAGAGAATTAGAAATAATAGAATTGTTGTGAAAAATTGATGTCAAAATGAGGAGAAGGGGCTTCATTTTAAAGGAGGGAAAGAGGAGAGACCCATCTTGGTTGAGTTACAAGTGTCACCCATCCAAGAGAGAGAGAGAATAAGTCAAGGGGGTGCACTTTTAGGGTTTTGGTAGTGAATTAGGGTTTGAGGGGTGAGATGTGAAGGGGGGAAACCCCTTTTGACTTGTCATGGGGGGGTATTCTAAGTGGATTTTTACTTTTCCAACTTAGGAAATAAATTATAAAACATTTCCCCACTCTCTCTCTCTCATGAATTTAGACTTTTTTACATTTTTTGGGCTTTTACCTTAGCCAATTATTTGCTAACTTTTGACTGACTTGGACTCCTCATGGACAATGACCTAGAAAAACTTGTCCAATTGAGATGAAACTTGGTCCAAGGGTGTAGGGGGCCATAAGAAAAAAAAAATTAGTACTCACACCCCTATATAAAATCCACAAGGACCAAATGTTTACATTTTTCATAAAAACATAATTAAATTTTCCAATTTACAGAAAATTTTAATTATTAAAAAATCCTATCAAAACTTAATGGAATTCTGCAATATTGTAGGATATGTATAACATGGTAATTTGAAACACTTATAAACCTTATTCACCCAATGAGCTCGATCATTAGAATGCCTTTCACCACTCTGGAGGATTATTGAGTGAAAATCTTAAGGGTAATTAAAATTGTCGAAAAGCAAGGTTAATTACCTGAGGAAAAAAACACTCAATGAAAGGAATTCCCTAATTATAAATTCCTAGGAAACTAAATAAAAATTGATCCATGCTAACATATTACAAAATTATCCCACGCAGGGGAGCGAACATTCTGTGTACATAGAAAGAAGTGTCAGGGGGAAAATTGCCTTGCTAAGACATAAGTCTTCAAACTTGTTGTACCACAAGGTAATATCTTCATGGTACATGATGTTGACACCTAGTTGAAATAGTTGGTCAATAGGTCCCATCACCACAAACTAAAAAACTATGGAGATGTCATTTAATGGGGAGAATGGAAAAAGGGTCACCTTGAGGGGAATGACAGGTAATGAACCAAAATTGGTTACAACTAAGCGCATGGAGGACATATTTAGGAGAGAGGACATTGTATATGCAACATGATGTTTAATATCAGTCCATGTGGACAAGGAGGGGCACCCTCATTACTCTCATGACATACATAAAATCATTGACAGTCACAGCAAGGTCTTTGAACCTATTCCACCAGGACCACCACCGGATAGGGGGTTTGAGCATATCATAGAGTTGGAATAAGGTGCAAAGCCAGTTATCACTACTCATTATAGACACCCAAAAAAGTATAAGGATGCAATTGAGAAGGCTATTAAAGAACTATTGGACATGGCTCATATTATATCAAGTTCTAGTCCATTTACATCTTTGATGGTTTTGGTAAAGAAGAAAGATGGGACTATGCACATGTGCATGGACTACAGGGCCTTGAAAAAGAAGACCATTGATAACATGTAACCCATCCCTCAGATAGATGAGCTATTGGATGAGCTTCATGGCGACATCTACTTCACCAAAATAGAGTTTTTCTCTGGTTATCATCAAATAAAAATGAGGGAGAAAGATGTGTCAAAAACAACTTTTAGATTCCATTATGGTCATTATGAATTTTTGTGTATGCCCTTTGGGCTAACTAATGCGTCAACCACTTTTAAATAATGCATGAACCATGTCTTCAACAAATAGTTGATGAATTTTCTCTTAGTCTTCTTTGATGACTTGTTTATTTATAACAAAACTTCGGAGGATCATCTCAAGCATGTAGACCAATTCTTGAGCATTATGGAGGAAATTACTTGTAAGGTAAGGAGTCAAAGTGTGAATTTGTGATGAATGAATTCCTTTACTTGGGACATATCATTGGAGAGAAAGGGGTGTGGGTGCGGGTGCACCAAGAAAAAATAAAATCTATACTTGACTGGCCAACACCCAAAACTCTTACTGATTTGAAAGGATTCCTTGGCATTTGTAGTTACTACGTGAGATTCATCAAAGGATTCTCCTATCTTTGCGCACCCTTGACAAATTTGACCAGAAAGGGAACATTTAGGTGGGGCCAAGAGGCACAGGTTACATTTGATAAAATAACGAAGGTGATGAGCACTTGTATTGTTCTCACTTTGCCATATTTCTCGCAGCCTTTCATATTGGAGTGTGATGCCTTAGGTGAGGGAATTGGAGTAGTTCTTATGCAGAATAGGCACCCCATTTCCTATGAGAGCATGTTATTGCACAATCTATACTTTCCCAAATCCCAAGGCAAGTGAGGAAATATTGACGTAACAAGGGGGTGACCTATCACTGTCACATTAATAGGAAACCCCTTTATGTTGAGGAGTATGTTGAAATTACCCCAAGGGAGATGTCCCTAGTGACATAAAGGGTTGATTAAACTAAGACAAGGATGAAAGAATACCCCCCTCTCACTGGTCACTCAAGTCAACATGTATTTATATATTTAATATATGAAGAAAAAGTAATGATTTAATTGTACCTGCCCAGAACAAGACAACAAGAAACAAATATGGTAGTTTCAAGTACAAAATGATGTTAGTGATTCAATAAGACAATGAACCCTTGAAATCTATGTTGGATAATATAAAATTGCAACAACATGAAATTTTACAACAACAATAAGTATTTTATAATAGTTGCAAGAAATATTCCTCAAAATTGCTTGAAAAGACAATGAAAAGGTACCTTTTACTAGGAAAATGATAATCAATTGTCACAAGCAATTTCTGAAGTGTCTAGCTAGTATTAAAGGTCAGTTTTGCAGAAAATTTGTTGCATTTAGATGGTTGTAGAAATATTTTGTAACAACAACAAATATATCAGTGATCTAGGCTAGGTTAGGGTTAATTTTAGTTAGTGAAATCTAGAAGGTTCAAGGTTTGAGTGTTGGTTTGATATCTCTACAAAAGGAGTGTAAGGACTAGTACCTTTAAAGGGTTATGGGGTCAAGAGTTCAACAAAAATTCATTTGGAGTAAGAAAAAAAATGATAATGTTATCCAAGAAAAATATGAATCTGAGAAGAGTAGTAACTTAAGTCTTCTTAAGATTCAACCTTTGGGGAGGTGAGCTACTAGAGAGTAGGCACTTCTAGGCCCTAGCGATTTTCCTCCTTCTTAGATAGTTGAAGAAATATTTAGATGCAATTAAAATTAATCAATACCTCTAAAGAGCTAGCACTTTAGGGCTCTAGAGGTTTGTCAATATAAATCAATTAGGCTAAGTCTAAAAAATACAAAGTGAAGAAGTAGTAACTTAAGTTCTTCACTTCTAGGGTTGATCAAGCATGCAATTTCATAATCTTTATCATGAGCAAGAAAATATATCATAACCGTTCAAAAGAAATGACAAAAAGTAGATTTACTTACTTCACCAAGAATAATCATGCATGAAAACACTAGATTACCAATTGACTTCACCAAGATTGATCCAAGTTGCAAGTAGAAGACTCCAAAAGAGAGGTGTGCATCACAATTTCAGCCAATAAACCCTAATTAGGGCGCAAATTTCATTACACTTCCTCTTGTGTGAGGAGTTGTTCTGTAAAAATGAATGTACTTTATGCTTATTTATACAAAGCTGATGACCTTTAATTAATTTTAGGTCAAAATAAGGACGGCCTGGCCAATTTACAAATAAATTTAAATTTGACATAAATAAAATAAATTAGCATCTAAATCACCTCCAAGGGTGATGTCATTCCATTCTAGGGTGACGTTGAGGCCCTAAGGTGGAACGTTGATCCTGAAAGGGTTTTCGTTTTGGAGGCATTTATGAGTGTAGTGGTATGAAGCCCACACATACCACTACACTCATAAATGCCTCCAAAACGAAAACCCTAGCTCTAGATGACGTCCAGGGTCATGATGGTGATGTCTTTGGCCTTCAAGGGCCAACGTCCATGTGGAAGAGCAAGATCCCTCTAGTTCTAGGTCTACCAAGGTGCCTCCAAAGGAAACGTCCTTATTTCCTCCTAGTGCAAATATTCAATTTCTTCTTACCCGTGACTGGGGTTACAACATCCATCTATGGGCTTTATGTTACACATCAAAATCACTCAATTGGATAAGTGTCGCATATTGCCTCTCACTTGTCGCAAGTGTCGCAACTCCCTTACAACTTGTCGCAAGTGTCGCAAGTTGGATATAGAGTGTCGTGAATGTTGTCGGATCATGTTATCA
>SNQJ01S0018602.1:175139-185703 GCA_010110895.2 Picea sitchensis | reverse complement strand
AAAACAAGTATTCCCTCCAGGGGTTGATAAGTCACAGGGATCATATCATGTAAATCACATCCAATAATTAAATTACCCAAACATGTGCATCAAACCCCCCTTAACCTAGAAAAATTCTCAAAGAAGTTATGCAATTTGACAAGTTAGGTTTGGAGAAGGTCTCAGAGTGTCCTATTGGGATAACCTCCCTTAAGTTTGGGTTGTTTCCCAGGTGGGAGCCAATCCAAGTCATGTAAGTGTATGAGGTGGCATGGGATAAGTGTTTGGGCATGGGGTGCAATAATAATAGGGAAATGTAAGTCTTACCTATGGGTTCCTTTGTAGAGGGAGAGCTGCACCTTGTCATAAATTCAATTGTTTCCTAGCCCATTCATTTCCTTTTATTCTTAGCTTTAATTCTTTTGATATTTTGCTTTTGTTCTTCAAGGGAAAAGTTGAGGGCCACTGTCATGGCTTGATGACCAAAGGTGACTATGTTATCCACAAACATTTCACGAAAATGAGAAGGTTGGATTGTTATGAGATGTCATTTCTCTTGGTTATGCCACCAAGAGCCACTAGCCTGGTTTGGTGACCAGATAGGTGGTAGTGTCATACCGCTACGTTCCCATGGTCATAATAGGTCGGCTCGTGATGAGACCTCCTATCCATCAACTAATACCTTGAGTGTTTATGTATCTTATGGGTTCCCTTTTCTTACTGAGAATATTTTTACTGATCTCTCGGGAATACCTGGGCGAAGCATTTCAAAGGTTTCAACATTGGATTTTAACTCTTGCCATCTAATTTTACCCTCTGGGCCTTTATCTCCTTCTTCCCACAACGCAAGGTACAACCCTTCCTAGCATGGCCAATCCCAATTCTAAAAAAAGGATAGAGGATATGGAAGGAATGAATATGGAAAGTGGTAACTATGGAGGGAACGAACGATGAATTTTCATAGAACCACCTAGTGGCAATCCATCCTAAAAGGAAACCAACTTACTAGGGCACTGTTTTACCCTTCTAGGTATAAATGAGGCAAAGAGCATAATTTCCAACCAAACATCATGAAATGAAGAAGGATTATATACAACATATTCAAGTTCTTCAAAAATCAGAGTGATACATACCATGATACCCAAACTCATTACCTCATGGAGAAAGACTCGTCGCTACTCCAAGACCAGGCTGGTGGGGATGGATACTGCTATTCATGATGAATGGATTGAAGTGAATAAAAGAGGGTCCCTCTAGGGCCATGCTCAAGTTGTCTTCCTCTCGGTACTCTAGGTATAGGACGTGTGGGCCTCAAGACATGATCTCCTTAGTTATCCCTAGGGTAGGGGATGACATCTAGCTCCAACTCGGAGACATGTGCTCATTGTAGAGCGCATGAGGACCTCAACATATCTGGTATGACCTATGCCTACTAAATCTCAACAAAAGGTATTATTAATCCTTAGGGTGGTGATATCACCCCTTGTTCATATATGATATAATAAAAGAGCATCTCTAATATAACATGTGATCATGAGCATACATATATACATAATGAAATAATTCAATATGAAAATGAAATTACAACTATACTAATATGAAATTAAAATGGTATATACAATGGATGCAAATGCCTACCTACCTATACTTACCTATTGGTTGAATGCTAGGTGTATTCAAATAAGTAGTGAAACCATCCTAGCAATATCTCATAATACTTGCCTATGTGCTTCATCATAAACCAAAATAATGACAAGTTAAGCACAAAAATAACATGAGTTAGAGCATGTATCATATCATAGGAAATTGTAAAGTCTAGCTCATTGAGGCGGGAGGGAGGGAAAAAATTATCACAAGTTACACTTCTAGGAAAGTGGTCAATCCATCTCAGAAAGGGATTGTGAAAGATCAAAGCCTCAAAATACTGACTCAAAGAGTTTGAAGGTTGACTACCTTGGACATCATCAATCCCCAAAGTATGAGAAGGGATGAACACAAATCTAGAGGACGACTGGCAATTTCTTAAGGGAAAGTTGAAAGACTGAGATAATAAACTTCGTCTTAAGGTATTCAACCTACCCTTGAATTCTAAAAGAAGGATTTTCCCCAGAGAAGACTCAATACAAGGGACATGTTTCCCAACTACACCCTTAGTGACATAGCAAGGTAAAGTAGTCTAAGGGAACTGGAAAACCTTGTCACAAGTACACTGCTTTGGGAAAGCAATGTCCTCACCTTTATCACAATATGAGCACAATGGTGGTTGATAATCGTATTCATAGAATAAATCCAAGTTCTCAAAGGAATACTGATCAAAATCCTCAAGGTATGATCGGAAATCATCAGAAGAACATAGAACTAGGTCACCCTTGGAGATGTTTGTAACTATATCATTTCCTTGTTGCCAAATGTCAGAATTAGTAGTAACCTGATATGATAGTTGTAAAGGAAACATTTGGAAATGATCCTCAATGTCGTAAATAGTATCCCCATCACAACCAATTACATCCCATTTAGGTCTCCCAACATGTATGAACTCGTCAATATTATTAATCATGTCATTTCCTTCATCATAACATGAAGGGCTTGAAGCATCCAAGGGCTCCTCTAACACTTCTTTTCTTTCCAAATCACAAAATAAGGCATCATTAAAATATTGGAAAGGGAATCAACTTATCGTAATCACTTCTTCCTTTGCAGGAGCATCAAAGGGTTGTATGACTTCATCAAATGGAAGAGAAGGTATCAATGCCTCATTCTCATTATCCTCACTAGAAGCATGAGTAAATTCTTGATCTTCCTCATGGGATTGGAAATATTCATTAGGAACCCTCTCCTCAACCTCTTGTTGTTCAATGACTTGTTCCCTTCTTTCTTGGAATTTACTAACAAAGATCTCATCGACTCAAGGGAAAACAATCTCTCCATACTAAGAGTATCTGGGGTATCTTTGGGATCATCAACTTTTATTTATGGAGTAAATATGTGATCTCCCTTGAACAAGGAGATATTTTCCTCGATTTGTATAGCCATGTCATAATATTATTGGATTGTTCTTGGCCCTTTTTTACTGAGGATAAAACCTAATTTCACTAAGAGTGCATTGGTATAGAGGTAAAATAGGTACTTGTCTTTAGTACGATGGCTTCTAGGAATTTGTTGTAGAAAATTATCAAACCTGGTATGGAATTCTTTGAAAGTCTCATTCTTATTTTGTTTCATGTACTCGAGTATTTTTATTAGCATGTGGATATATTCTAATTAAATACCACATTTCTCAATAATTTTTTCTTCTAAATGGTCCATAGATGTGATGCTAGTATCAGGGAGATCATCGTACCATTTCCTAACATATCCATGAAGAGTGGCAAAGAAAAGTTTCATTTCCAAATATTCATCATAATCATTGATAGGGTGGAGTTGAAAGAAATCCCAAAAATTACCCATGTGATCTTCGACCCTAACCCCATCATTACCAATAAATATAAGGATCCAATTTTCATACCTCCGAGGCATTTCTAGAGGGTAACCTGAGATTTCACTCATATAAAAGGGTTTAAAATTTCTTGGGTTCCATTGAGAAGCCATGGTTGGCCTTGTCATCAGTGTAATTTCCAGATAATCCTTCTAGGGATTATCAAAGGAAAAAGAGGGAAAGACCCTTGTTGGAAGCAGGCCAAAGTGGAAAGAAAGGCGATTTTGGGAAAGAAGACATGCACGAGGAAAGCAACAACTGGAGGGAAAAGCAGCCCGTGTGCATTCATGGAAGACCTAACGACGTTAAGGTTAGGGTTTTTGAAATGTATTGTAATGGATGGAGAGCCATGAAAGTATAAATATAGATACCTAGGTATCACAGAGAGAGCTAGCAAATAGGGGACATATGTAAGGAAGCGGATGTTATGTAATATTTTGTTGTATGACCTAATTTTGTAAGTTGTTGAGCTAGAGAGGACTGAGGAGGGTAGATATTGAGGGTTAGATCGTAGGCTACAGAGCCTGGTGCGATCTAGTCTGGCTCATAATATATCTCAACCCAACTGAGAAGAGTTTTAAAGCACGGGACGTTGTATTTGAAGAAATACTATAATAAAGAGCTAAGAGCCAGATCTTTGTGGACGTAGCCCAGGAGGGGGTGAACCACAGTAAAACCTTTTTTATTTGATTGAATGCATGTGTTTCTTTATTGTCTTCAGTGGATACTGATATACTAGATGAATGAGCTGTTATAGTTCCTGTGTAATTGTAATGATAGTGTATTGCATTAATAAGTTATAATAGAACTCTCAACGTACAGTTTTCAGATTCTCCACTCAATCCTAGGCTGCAAACACATGAGTATTGTAGCCACCCATTAAGACTATCTCGGGTGAGACAACGCAGTGCACTCTACGCACTGTGTTGCCTTCTAGTTTACCAGGAGGGACGATAGTTTTAGAGGCTTTGTTGGAACCCCGAACAAACATGAACCCTGGGTCACTCAATACAAACTCATACAGGATATATAAATAACCAAAAAATGGTTTTGCTTCCATTGGTAGGAACATAAGAGGATTGAGTAGATGAGATATGTTGAAAGATACGTAAGATCTGCAGGAGATAGATCAAGAGAATACTAAAGTAGAGAAGCAACCAATGAGCCAATAGAAGAGGATGTTGAGACTGTGGAATCCCAAAAAAGCAGAGATTGAAAGTTGGCTAAGGACAAAAGAGCTGGATTTTGAATAAAACGATAATGAAAACCCTAGAGTAACACCCCACAAATATCTTGAGAAATATGTGTTTACTGATTTGCATGAAGTCTTTTTCTGTGATTTTCCACACTTATTGCAGGAGTGGATACTAAAGTTGAAGGATAACCATGCAATGAATCGGATCCAAAATTTAGAGTGGACCCCAATACAGATTGAGAAGTTACAACAGGTGAATAACAAATTCACCTACGCAGTAGATTTTTGGCTCGAAAATATTGTGGCAGGATTTATAACAGAGTTTGCAGTAGATAGAGAGAAGTCATATAGCGCAGCGGAGAAAGAGTTTCTACGTGGACCTTGAGGAAGGTACATTAGATCGTTGTATACTTCTATTAAGATACTACTATACAACAGAGTAATGACGATGGATTCAGACAACTAAACTTCCCTGCGTGCATGGGGGAAAGGGGGGAAGCACTGATAGAGAAAGGAGAAATGGAAGGAGGAAAGGATAAAGGAAAGAAGGAGGAACCCTTGGATCCAATCATGATGGATGGCGAGTAGGTCAAGAAGATCATGGCGACAACTAGAAAGATGCATAGAAGATTACCCTACCAATACAAGGTAAATACCAAGAAGAGAGTTGTAACCACGAGGGAAGGCTTGGCAAATGACGAGGAAGAGGTAGAGGATATCCTGGATGTGGAGAAGATTGAGGAAATCATGCGCACAATGTATGAGAGGAAGATAAGAGGTCCAAGAACGGGAAGAGAAGGCAATGATCCTATCCATATTAATGTCAGTGTGGAACTAATAAACCCATGTGAGACTAATATACCAAAGAGAACACCACCGTTCAGGCAATTGAATTTCGAGAGAAGAAAGACAGAAGGAAGTACATCTACACAAGGAACAAAAACTGGAGGAGCCAGTTCAGGCAGCACTAGTCAAGTATCTACACCGTGCAAAGGCAGTAGTTCAACGTTCAGAATGGCAGAACATGATCCCACCATTCGGTTTCCATAATTTCGAGGAGAAGTAGCAGAAGACCCTGAGAAACACTTGTTCATTTGTGAAAAAATATGGGAAGCAAAATAGATCATTGATGAAGATACTAAACTTGCACAGTTAGCCATTATGCTAAGAGACCACACACTAGACTGGTACATGAGTCTAGACGCAAACAATGCACCTAGGACGACATAAATACTGACAGACATTAAGAAGTTATTGATTAATGAGTTCCATAAGCCAAGCTCAGAGGATCAACACATGAGCAAAATGATAGAAATCTGACAGAAACCAGGAGAATCCTTATGGGAAATTGACAAGAGATTCAAGAAACTGAAGGGAAAGTTGAAATATCGCATGACCAATATGCAGCATAGCCACATGTTCGTCAATTAATTGCTACCACACAAAAGTTTTAGATGCGGGAAGAGGCTCTGCAGGAAGCTCTGCAACTGGAAGAAAACCAATATAAGCAGACGGATCTAGCCATCGAAGAAATGAAGGAGGATTTGAATAACTTAACGTTCCAGCCAAACCAGAATAAAAGTAAGGACAAACAAGAAGTTGTTTGGTGTACTACATGCGGGACGGAAGGGCACCATAAGAACGAATGTCCAACATTCGTGTAGTATATGGCAACAAGAATGACAAATCCGTTACTAATAGGAGGACTATGGTGCGAAATATTTAAGAAATCGGGTCACGATCCATATCACTGCCCAATGATGCATAAATACTAGACAATCCCAAAGATTTCATATTGGAACTTTTGCAAGTCAGTGGGCCATGATGAAAAATATTGTAGAACTATGGATTTGATGTGAGAGAGAACATCGGATGCATATAAAGTGCAGGCATAAATGATGAATGGGAAAGATACACCACAATTTAACCAAGGTCTAGCCCCATACAACATTGTGCAATAGAAGTATAATACTATGCAACAACCATATAATGTCATGCAGACACAGTAAAACACATCACAACTTCAGTACAATACCACGCAGTACAATCAGGCGCCTCAGTATAACGCGTCGAGAGGAGATTGAGCAAGCTATAGAGATGGAGGATGAGAGAGATGAGGTTTTGGAAGAGGTAGAGGACCAATGGTATGTCACAATTGTCAACAATCGAGACATTATGCAAGGGAATGTCCACTTCCACCAACAACTTGTATGTATTGTTGTGCATCGGACCATGATACGCAAAAATTTTTGACATTATTAGTAAAGATTCAAGAAAAGAGGAACCAGAACAACCAGAATGTTTGGTGCATTTCAGCCGAAGCGAGGGATGAAGGACAAAACATCAATATATTTACCCATGGTGGAGCTAAAATAGGAAATGACGCAGTCCGACAAGAGCTAGTACAACACCAGTGGGTGAAGAAGAACGTCGAACCAAGGAAGTAGTTCGACGCGTAGAATGAGAAGGAGATATTTAAGAAAGCCAGACAAGAATTTTAGAAGGATGACATTGCATTGACTTCAACTGCATAGAAAAGAAAGGAATCACCCGAGTACGAGATGCCTCCATTATTGTATCATACCAACAAAATGAAACCCATGGGACAAGTAAGTAGAATCAAAGGCTTTTTGCAATCATGTGTAAAAGTATTGAATGATCCATCATCTACCAAAATATCGAAAAACATATTAGAAAGATGTAGTATAGAGACAAAAGGAAAAATAGAACAAAAAAAAGTCAATCACCTACATACAAGGAGAAGAACAAGTAGGGAGTTCAGACTGAATGCCGACATCAGATATTTCAACATGGGAGATATCATACTGGATCTAGGATCTGAAGTTAATGTATTACCAAAGAAGACACGACAATGTATGGGAGATCCCACATTAGGATATTCACATGTTCAATTGAAACTAGCAAACCAACACAGAGTCCTACCAATTGGTACACTGAAAGGAGTGACAGTAGACTTAGATGGAGTGCGCACTAAAGAAGACTTTGAAGTAATTGAAATAGTGGATGGCACAACACCATATCTAGCGTTGCTTAGTTTGGATTGGGCGTTTGACAACCAATCCATATTCAATTTGAAGACATGAAAAATGAGATTTGAGTCAGGTGAATACAAGGTCATCGCACTATTAGACTCATAAGAAGGGGAAAGGTTTGCAGAACCCACTTGCTTAGACTTAGAGGAAATCAACCAGTTGTACAGAACAACTGCGCGCAATGAGGATTATGTGAACCCTACTGCAGATGGGATACTCAGTTGGGAGAGCATTACTTCATGTGCAGAAGACTCAGATTCTGGTTTAGAGAACTAGCAACAAAGGCTACATGAAGTTTCCACGAGAAGATGTGCATGAATAGACAATGCAATAAGATGGGTAGGCACAGAGATAAGGGAACCACCCAGTTTCCACGGAGTAAACGATCTAGAATTATTCTTGGCACAATACGAAGATGAAGTATTAGAGAATCAAAGACTCTTATCACTTGATATAGTACTCAAGGCCACACCTGCAATATGGTGGGGCACACACAAAGAGACAATCATAGATTGGTACCAATGTAAGCGGTTACTATGCATAAGGTTCAATGCAGAACATAAAAACAACAAGAAACAGAAGTATGATGGACAGGGGGAACCAGCGGAACACTTGGAGAAGTGCAGAACGCTATGGAAAATGACACCCCCCAAAGGAATGGCCTCATTATTTCATACACACTCTAGAGGGAATACCAGCGAACTAGTATACAGACTAGGAACTGCACAAAGGAGCTGCGACCTGGGAGGTATTGCAACATAATTTTACAGTCACTTTCTCATTCGTGTAAGTTTTAAACCTATGAAGTAAAGCAATGCATAAAGATTCTTAAGAAAAATAGAATTTAATCAATGGCTCATTCACATAGTACACAGAGATTTATACCGGAAACCCTCAACCGGGAAAACCTTTCTTATATTCATTATATCGAATTTCACCATTCACTATACAATATATACAATGTTTTTAGGTATTTCGTAGATACCAAAACCATAATCCCTAAAACTGGGATTATTTTTAGTAAACTTCTAAAAATAGCAAAATCCGCTAAAAATAGCAAAAACCGCCCAAAAAAAAAAAATCGGGGCGCTGCCCTGAATGTTGCGTGTAACCAGGGGGGGGAATACCTACCCCCCCGAGACCCCCCTAGGAAATTGCCTGCCACACATGGCACAAATAGAGCACTACTACGAGGGATCGTCAGACGTAGTTTTCATATCTGACGCGCCCACACACACACATGCAAAGAATATAACACATACCTAACATTCTCCCACTTGTTTTCTTTGCATCCATGGGTCTAGGGGATTATATAGCCAACAATACAAGGAAGCAATGCCCATTGTTACTCTACACCAGGAGAACTTTTATGTGCTCATAGACTTTGTCAATGAACCTGCAACATTCTTCAAAGTGTCAACCTTTTCCAGCAACACCTTCTTTTCCTCAACCATGTCTCTCACAAAGTGATAATGAACATCAATATGCTTTGTCTTCGAATGATAAGTTGGGTTCTTTTCCAGGGAGATTTCACTTTGACTATCACAATATAATCTCACTGCTTCTTGTACCAACCCAATACCTGAACACAATCTTTGTAACCATATTGCTTCCTTGCTTACATGAGTGGCTACCATGTATTCAGCTTATGTAGTTGAGAGTGCCACTACAGCCTGTCTTTTTCTCATCCAACTGATTTCTCCTCCAAATAGGTTAAATACATACCCACTTGTAGATATTTTGTGATCCAAAACTCCAACCCAGTTTGCATCAACAAAGCCATGTATTTCCACCACTCTGTCCAATCCTGGTCTTCCTTGGTAGCACAATCCATAACTGGTGGTGCCATAAAGATACCTGAAGACCCTCTTTACTGTTGTCCAATGCTCCTTCCCTAGTTTTGACATATACCTACTCAAAACTCCCACTGCATGTGCAATGTCCAGTCTAGTGTGACCATTGCATACATCAAACTACCAACTGCACTGGCATATGAAACATGGGACATGTCCTCTTCTTCTTCCTATGTCTTGGGACACTGATCTGCAAATAACTTTACACCTATAGGAATAGGAACCTTGACCAGTTTACTTCCATGCATATTAAACCTCTGCAATATCATCTCAACATATTTTCTCTGATTCAACAAAAGTTTCCTGTTTGCACGATCTCTTTTAATCTCCATTCCCAGAATGAAGTTAGCAGCACCGAGACCCTTCATGTCAAATTTGGAGGATAGTTGTGTTTTCACCTCCTTGATAGCATCCATGTCATTTCCTACCAACAACATGCCATCAACATACAACACTACATAAATGAAGTGATTACCAACCTGCTTGGAATATACACAGTGATCAACCCTGCTTCTCACAAATCCCAATCCAAGGATGTATGTGTCAAACTTTTGGTGCCATATCCTAGGTGATTTCTTCATACCATATAGCGACTTCCTTAGCTTACAGACCAACTCTTTATTTCCCTTCACTACAAATCCTTTTGGCTGCTTCATGTACATTTCTTCTTCCAGATCCCCATGTAGGAATGTTATCTTCACATCCATCTATTCCACTTCAAGATCAAAAGCAACAACAATAGATAAAAGAAATCTAATAGAAGTTAACTTAGCAACAAGAGAAAAAATCTCACCAAAGTCAATTCCCTCTACCTAGGAATAACCTTTTGCTACTAACCGAGCTTTGTATTTCTCCACTTTACCTTGTGCATTAAACTTATTCTTGAACAACCATTTGCTACCAACTGATTTTCTTCCAGCTGGAAGCTCGACTATATCCCATGCCTCATTCTTATCCAAGGGATCCATTTCTTCAACCATGGCCTTTTTCCAGAGTTTACTATCCTCTG
>SNQJ01S0018602.1:156590-172894 GCA_010110895.2 Picea sitchensis | reverse complement strand
CTTTGTCTACAAGAAGGTCCTCCATCTTGAGCTTCCATAGCTCAAAGTTTTTACCATTGAACTTCTCTATCTCGATTCTATATGAGCTCGTCATTCCTCTTTCTGTACTCAAATATCCACTCCAAAAGCTCCCACTAAACTAAACCCAAGTTTATCACATACCCAAGATAAACTTGATCTATCAAGATTGAGCCAAACCCTCAACAACAAAGGCATCCCTCTGAAGCCAAAAATGAGTTATGATACCACATGTAAGTTTTAAACCTGTGAAGTAAAGCAATGCATATAGATTCTTAAGCAAAACAGAATTTAATCAATGGCTCATTCACATAGTACACAAATATTTATACCGGAAACCCTCAACTGGGAAAACCTTTCTTATATTCATTATATCGAATTTCACCATTCACTATACAATATATACACTGTTTTTAGGTATTCCGTAGATACCAAAACTCTAATCCCTAAACCCAGGATTATTTTTAGTAAACCGCTAAAAATAGCAAAAACCGCCCAAAAAGAAAATTTTGGGGCGTTTCCCCGAATGTTGCGCATAACCAGGGGGGGGGCATACCTGCTCCCCCCTAGGAAAGAGCCCGGTGCACACGGCACAAACAGAGCACTACTACGAGGGATCATCAGACATAGTTGTCATATTTGATGCGCCCACACACACACATGCAAAGAATATAACACATACCCAACAATTCGAGCATGAGAACCCAAACATAGATGCAGCTCTTAAACAGATAAGAGGGGTGATATTCATTAAGGAACTAGAAGTCAAACTCATAATAGAACAACAACAGCGGAACAAACAGATAGTCAAAGAACTGTTGTCATGTTACCATGTACATGAGGAAGCGCCAGAGGAATATGATCCGCGCGATATTCAGATCAAGGAAGCGAAAGGTGAAAGAGAAGTGGAGGGTCCACCTATAGAATCAGAAGTCATTACTTCTCTGATCAAGGTGAATAAAGTCAACATTGGGACAGTTGAGAATCCCAAAATGGCCAGCATTGAAGATTACTAGGATGAGAAAATAGTAGAAAGTATAATAGAGTTACTGTGCGAATACAACGACCTGTTTCCCACAAAATTTAAATAGATGAAGGGTATAGCAGGAGATCTAGGAGAAATGAATATACCTCTCAGAGATGAAGCAAGACCGATCAGACAACGACCATACAGATTGAACCTAACATATAAGAAAAAATTCAAAGCTAATATTGGCAGGATGCTCGAAGATGGAATCATAGAACCAGTGGAAGAATCAGAATGGATAAGCCCAATTGTAGTTTAGGAGAAAAAACGAGGGATAAGGATATGCGTCGACTTGATGAATTTGAACGATGCATGCCTACATGACCCGTTCCCTACACCTTTCACAAATGAGGTGTTGGAGAACGTAGGAGGACACAAAGTTTACTCATTCACTGATGGATTCTCAGGCTACCGCCAGATTAAGATAGCATAGGAAGACAGATATAAGACCATGTTTGCTACGGAATGGGGATCCTACCAATACACAGTCATGTCGTTCAGACTAAAGAATGCACTGACAATATTTTCCAGAGTAGTCATTGTCGTGTTCAAGGAATTCTTCCACCAGTTTCTAGAGGTATACTTGGATGATTGAGCAGTCTATAGTTTGTTGAAATACCATGTAGAGGTCTTACACCTGATGTTAGAAAGATGTAGGCAGTGCCAAATATCATTAAACATAAAAAATGTATATTCAGAACACTGTTTGGGATACTATTGGGCCATATAGTATGCAAACAAGGCTTACTAGTAGATTCTGCAAATATTGCAGTAAATGTTAACTTGCCACAACCTCAAACAGTCTGTCAACTAAGAGCGACATTGAGACACATAGGATACTACAGAAAGTTTATCAAATGGTATGCGTAGATTACCGCACCAATGGAGAAATGTTTAGGAAAAGATACAAAGTTTCAGTGGAACAACAATTGTCGACACGGTTTGGATGCGCTGAAAGAAAAGATGGTCACCGCGCCAATACTAGTATTTCCAGACTGGGAGAAGACATTCCACGTACATGTAGATGCATCAGCCATAGCTCTTGGAGCTATCTTGGTGCAGCCAGGAGTGATATATTTGGATCACCCTATAACATTTGCGAGCAGAAAGCTCTCAGAATCAGAATACAAATATAACACCACAGAGAGGGAAGGCCTAGCTATGGTCTACACACTGCAGAAATTCAGACATTACTTATTGGGGAAACACTTTAATATGTTCACAAATCACTCAGCCCTTAAATACCTAGTCAACAAGCTAGTGTTGGAGGGGATAATATGTCGATGGTTACTACTATTTCAAGAATTTGATTTTGAAGTAATAGTCAAGCCAGGAAAATTGAATGCAGGACCTGACCACCTATCAAGGGTCACAAATGAAGAAGAACCTACGAATTTAGAGGACAACTTCCCGGATGCACAGTTATTTTCCAGATCGTTGATGAATACTTTGCAGATATCATTCAGTACTTGAGCACAGGCACTGCGCCGCAGGAATATAACACCACATGGAAGAAAAACCTAGTAGTTTGGGTTGCAGACTATCAACTGATCGTAGAACACTTATACAAAATGGATTCAGATAGCATCCTACAAATATATGTGTTAAAACATGAAAGACCAAGAATTTTAGCAAAATACCATGAGGGAATAGTAGGAGGACATTACACAAGAAAATATACCGCACATAAGGTATTGCACGCATGACTATGGTGGTCGACCATTCACAGAGACTCGAAGGAGTACTGCCAGATATGTGATGTTTGTCAAAGGGTTATTAAACCCAATAGAAGGGACGAGATTCCATTACGACCACAGGTAACATTGCAGGAATTCGATAAGTGGGAAATAGAATTTGTGGGACCATTCAATCCACCAACAAAAAGAATAGGAGCAAGGTACATTATCACTGCGACAGAATACCTGACAAGATGGGCGGAAGCCGCACCAATAAAGGATCGCAGCACAGAAACAACAACACACTTTCTATTTGAACAATTGATCACTAGATTTGGGTGCCCAAGAGTTTTGATGAGCGACCAAGGCACACACTTCATTAACATCACTATCAATGCTATGACTGAAGAGTTTGAAGTCCATCATTAGAAGATCACACCATATCACCATAGGAAAATGGCACAGTAGAATCATTTAACAAAATCCTTGAGAATGCACTGACAAAGATCTTTAATTTCAACATGGATGATTGGGACCTCAAAATACCAGCAGTATTATGGGCCTACATGAGCACGTGAAAGAAGATGATAGGGAACACGCCATTTAAACTGGTGTATGGCCAAGAAGTAGTGGTGCCATTAGAATTTTTGGTACCCAGTTTTCACATAGTAGAAATTACACACATGATGGAATGAGGCGCAGTACAGGAGAGACTAAACCAATTGATGATCATGGAGGAAGATAATATCCTAGTAGGGTTCCACCAACAAGTTCAGAAAGAAAGGGACAAATCTTGCACAATAGACACATCAAGAAGAAAACTTTCAAGGAAGGATATTTAGTGTTGATGTATGACAACAAATCCATTCAACACCCAGGAAAACTCAGAATGCACTGGTTAGGACCGTATGAAGTAAAAATTGTCACAAATGGGGGAGTTGTACAGTTGAAAGAATTAATAGGCACAGAACTTAGAGGGATGATCAACGGGAGCTGACTAAAGCTGTACAAGGACAAACGACCACCCACAAATTGAAATTCACCGTGCAGTAAAAGAAAAAGAAAAAGAAAAAACACAGGATATTAAATGGTACCAATAGAGGTACAGTGCGCTGAAAGGAGGATTACGCACAATAGAAATACAAACCCGACGAGGAAAATACTAATGGCCAGGTCAAAATGGAAACAAGTGGGAAAAGTAATGAGGACAAAAGCAGTACGAAACAATGAAGGCATGCAGAGTTGAATGTCGGAAAGGACCGACAGGATGCCGCATTAATCATGCTAACTAGATATGACGAAGGAGAGTAATGGAAAGTAAGAATGAACTGGAGGTTCATTGAATCCATAATAAAGATATCGTCTTCTACAAGATTCATACAATGCCCATACAAAGCATGGATGTGAGAGAAAACAACTTATTGCAAGACCGGAAAAGACAAAGAGCGATAGAACCTGCGGAGCACAAAGCAAAGTTCATAGAGGTTACAGATATCAGTGAAGTCAATGAATGATCATAATTCACCACCATGGAACCACCAAAGCAAGAAGAACCAGGCCAGACTTCCAGACACTCCAGATTTAGAACTAGGCACAGGTACAATCGCAGGAAAGCGAACAACAACCGCCAGAGTTCATCAATGTCGACGAAATCCCATCACTGGATACAACATCGATGAACCCCACACCCATGGTAGAATAAACCCAACAGCCAACACTTGAGGGCATGAACGTGGATATGTTGGCAGAGTAACAGGAGAAACAGGACCATGGCACAGACAACCTAGCGCAACCAGAGAACCCTTAAGGAGCTCCGAGAGTCAATGGGATGACTACAAATCAAGAAACAACAATCAAGCCAGATGAATCTCAAAGAACCGTCTCATACCACCCACAAGAAGGAACAATGTAAGATGTCACGAGATGGCCAAAATAGTATGTCGAAGTATGACCGATGGATATTATAACATCAAGCCAGCCACTACCGAAAAAGGACAAGAAACAAGTACCTAGGTCACCATGCAAGCAACCTATCGCAACCATTGTTCTTCCGCGTATACTAGAAGGGGTACGGGTGAAACCAAACTTGCTAGGTTATGTCGAGAAGCTAAAATACTCCAACCATGATGTAACGGACATGGACAAGTTCTCAAAGTTCACAAATAAATTCTACCTGCAAAGTGTGGGTCTAGATGCATTTGGGAAACTGGTTAATCGACCACTCCAATGGGCGACAGGATTGGAAAAAACAAGGATTTTAGGTCTGCTAGAGCTACCACACTTTGGCCGAGGACAGTACGCAAGAAGTTGCATCAAACAATTGATGGCAGTCACACATGGTGGGGATATATGGTTGGAAAAGATCATCTCGATAGACGTGGAGCTCATTGCACACATTATAGAGTTGTCATCCCGGGGCATGGACCCCATGCAATTTATCGACGAAAAAACAAAGGAGAAAGAACTCGCAGAAAAGATGAAAAATGAATATGACATTGAAAGGGGGATGTGAGGAATCATCATCAAACAGATCAGTGATTTCGCGACAAAAATGGGCGCAAAAATCATGGCCTTCAAACTGCTAAGAAAATGTCGCAAGAAGGAAGTCTCGGTTGGGTTCATCGCATTTGTAGCATAATGAGTCGAGGGAACCACAGTTAGTTGGGCACCCTATCTTTTGAATTTGTTTCTGGATGAATGCAAGGATGCACAGGATCTGGGAACATAATTTCATTATTCATGGATACTCATGCTAATACCCATCATGGGATGAAAGGAACCAGATTACACATTTTTCACCACCAGACCCAAGCCGAATCATGGAGCGATATATTTATCACTTGGCGCCATGGAAAACACCAAGCACAGGAAGACGAAAACATTTTTATTCAAAGGATACCTTCGCTACCTACAGGATACCATCGCCAATCTATGGAGAATAACACCACAGGTTGTGGCATACTATCGATACATAGCTAACTTCAAGGCCACTCAACATGCAATGTGGATGCAGGTGCGAAAGGACCCCAACAAGAAGTGGCTACAATTGCGCTACTGCATAATGGAGGGCGACATTGAAATGGTTATCAAAGATTGGGAAGACGACTAGAAGATTCAATTCCTCACCCAAGACATACCTGCAGGGACAACGAAAGAGGAGGCAAGGTAGGAAGAAACAAAACCTCAGGAAGCCCTAGTGCCCAAGAAACTAAGGATGGGTCAGACCAAAACAAAGTAGGTGGAAGAGGGAACAGGTAAGATGGAGACCCAGAAGGGGAAGAAGAATAATACGCAGATGGGACAAGAACAACAGAAACAGGCTGAGGCATCATAAGAGACTACACCAAGTCCCAATCCACAAGAACTAGGCCTGACTAAGAGACCATCTACTCATACAGGCACGCACAAGAAGATGAAGGCACAGAGAACACCTCCAGAATACATGATCACGGAGGACGATGCAAACATGATAGCCCAAATTGTCCAGGATCATACAACCAAGGATTTTGAGAATGTTGTGAACCACAGGGACAAAATTCAAGAGGAGTTGGCATACATGCGACAGTTCCTCAAGTCGATCAAGAAAGCGCAGGAAGCAGGTAGCAACATAGGAACAGGGCCATCAACATCACAAACAGGAGAAGGATCGGAAGCAGGTGAGCGAGATACAGTCCACACAATATCGCATTCTAGTGAAACATTCCAAATTATGCCCATCATGATGCGCATGGATGAGATCGTGGGGAAGACACCCCTAAAGGAATTATCTCAACTCTAATTGGTATTTCCGCGGATACCATCCAAAGATCTACACAAATTATAGGTTAGAGTTACCCAAAAGGTACAGCCTCGTGCATGCATAGACACAGCTGAACTACAATAGGAAAAGGATAAATGCGACGCGTTAGAATTGATATATGAGAAGGCCAATCTCGAGACCCAAGAGGAAAGGGAGTGCACAAATGGATTGGAACAAAAAGTGGCCAGAACTTATGAGAAGATTCCAAAAACTGCACAGAGGGTCGAACTCACAACAACAAAAAATATTGATCAGATTGCGCAGGCAATCGAGCAATATCAAAAGGAGAGTGAGAATCTTCATGACCAACTCACACCTACCACTCCACCAGAGGTAAGGGAGAAAAGGAAGCAAGAGGAAACAAAGAAACTACAGGAGATAGAGAAATAGGTCAGCACATCAACCAACTTGTTTGATAAAGAAACACAACTTTGGATGACATTAGAAGAGGATCAACAAGTCCAATGGTAGGACAAGGAAGAAGAAAGAATAAACACAACTATCCAGGACCTTAATTAGAGGCAGAAGACAATTTCCATCATGGAGCACGTCAAAGGGGCGCAGGATATGAAGAAACTACAAGCAGAACTCACCATTGCGCAAACGCAGAAAAAGGAGCATCAGGCTCAAATGGAAATGCTTCAAGAGAGAGTAGAAGAAGTCATTGCATAGGCAGAGGAAGCCAAGAAATATATAACACAGACCCAGGTAGAGTGCGCAGGGCTGATCAGTGATGATATTGCAGTCCATACAGTAGACACGCTCAAGAAGAAGACCACACATGCTCAAACACAAGAAGCAGATCTCAAGGAGAAGTTCCAGGCGATCACCATGGAGATCGACGAAGTGCAGAAAGTTTAGGTGGCTCGGGACAAGCCACATGTCATTGTTGGGGGCCTATTGGAAGCAGGGCAAAGTGGAAATAAAGGCGATTTTGGGAAATAAGGCATGCACAAGGAAAGCGACAGCTGGAGGGAAAATCAGCATACATGCATGCATGGAAAACCTAATGGAATTAGGGTAAGGGTTTTTGCAATGTATTGTAACCGTTGGTGATCTAAGAATGTATAAATATAGATACCTAGGTCTCATAGAGAGAGATAGTGAAGAGGGGGTGGATGTAAGGAAGCGGATGTTATGTAATATTTTGTTGTATGACCTCATTTTGTAAGTTGTTGAGCTATAGAGGACTGAGGAGGGTAGTTCTTGAGGGTTAGATCGCAGGCTGCAGATCCTGGTGCGATCTAGTCTGCCTCATAATAGATCTCAACCCAACTGAGAAGAGATATAAAGTGTGTGGCATTGTAGTTTAAGAACTACTATAATAAAGAGATAAGATCCAGATCTTTGTGGGCGTAGCCTAGGAGGGGGTAAACCACGATAAAACATGTGTTATGTGATTGAATGCATATGTTTATTTATTGTCTTCAGTAGATACTAATATACTAGATGAATGAGTTGTTATAGTTCCTATGTAATTGTAATGATAATGTATTTCATTAATAAGTTATAATATAAATCTCAGTGTGCATTTTTCAGATTCTCCACTCAATCCTAGGCTGCAAACACATGATTAGTGTAGCCACCCATTAAGACTATCTCGGGTGAGACGACGCAGTTCACTCTGTGCATTGCATTTCCTTCTGGTTTACCAGGAGGGATGATAGTTTTAGAGGTTTTGCTGGAACCCCGAACATACATGAACCTTGGGTCACTCAATACAAACTCAGAAAGGATATATAAATAACCAACAACCCTCAGTGGAGTCACCAGGAAAGCTTTTAAAAGTGAAAGGATTTGAGAAAAAGGCTTACCGAAAATTTGTAGTTCAAGGAAAATTGACTAAGTGTCCCCTGGCAACGACGCCAAAAATGTTATCCCACAATCTATACTTTCCCAAGCCCAAAGGAAAATAGGCCTTGACGTAACACGGAGGTAACCCTATCATTGTCACCCCAATAAGGTACCTATTTCTCTTTAGTAGGAGGAAAGCCTCGCTCCAAGGGAGATGTCCCAGGACCTAGTTGGTTGATGAAGGAAGATAAGACAAGGTAATACCACCCCTCTCTACGTCACTCAAATGAATGAATTCACTTGGAAAGGTTGTGTCAAGGGGTCAAGGGGAAATAAGGTGAATGATACCTTCTCTTTACCAAAGAAACAACAAACATTATATAATAACCAATGATACCAATGCTTTCAATCAGTGACTTCAATATAAAAGGTCTGCTACCAAATAATTTTATGCATCGAGGATAGATGTGTAGCAATAGTAATAAATGTAGAAATTGTAACTTATAAGGACAATGTAATCAAATATAAAGACCTTGCAATGATAATATTTTTGTCACTTAAAACAATTGTGAGTGATAGGGACAACCGTTTCATGAGCACTGTTGAGGAAAAGGTATGGACTATCTTACTCAATCATTTTTAGATATTTCTTGGCTAGGACAATATTGTTGGGAATGTCACCCGAGGTTTTAGCCTCAAAATATTCACTCAATCCACAAGTATTAATTACAAGGACTGAGGCTGATTTATAATTTAAATATGTTGTAATATAAAATAAAATTTATAAAAGCTATTGGAATGTACACAGATTCTATGATAAAGTAAACATGGAGATCAAAAGAGAAAAGTAACCAGGTCACGAATACACATGTATGAGACAGAATAGCAATCTGATTTTATTTCATTCTAAGCTACCAAAATTGTTTTTCTCTTTACAAAACCCCTGTGAGGGCATGGAACAAAGTTTGATTTAGAGATCCCTGATGAACACCATAAAAAAGACTATGATAGTAAAGTAAAATTGAAATTGATAATCTAGATCAGCTTGCCACAAACTACTTCCATTTTGACTCTGGAAGATATCATTACCAGCCATGAAACTTAATTCACAAGCAGACAAGAATACACAGACTATCAAGGATGAACCAAAACCTCTAAAACAAGCATATGAAAAGTGTGGTTCAGTCTTTAACCTTGCTGTCTACAATAAGACCCTGCTTTCAAGAAGATAATTAGGCTTTGAATAAACTCATAAATGAATGAAAACTGAAACTATCTCATGTAACTAAAGAGAAAACCTTAGTCTTGTTTTCTCCTTCTATTCTCCCCTTTCTCTTCTTCTCATTGAGATTTTATTCCTTCCCAATTAATTTAAGTATTTCAACTACTTTCTTTAGTTAAGTTGATTTAACTTAAATAATTAGTTTAGGAGAAATAAATAATAATAATATATTTAAGGGTCTTAATTAATAATATCTAGGTTAGTGGGACCCCTTGTGACTCTCATCATTTCTTCCTTTTAAATCATGAAATATAACACACAAAGATAATCATTTTGACCATATGCCACCCTTGCAACTCCCTTGAATATCTTTTAAACTGGATATTTAAATATCAACAATAATTATATCATATCCAAAAAGAATATATATCCACATTATCCACAAAATATCAAAAATAGGGATTGTAGTCCAAAAATGTTGAAAACCATTAAACATTGTCCTCATCAACTAAATCATATAAAACATAATTTAAAAACTATATTTTCCACTTTGTGAGACAATTTTCCTTTTTTCGTTGTTGCTTCCCTTAGACCTTTCTAAAGTAGCCCATGGTTGATTGGACCCTTGGGGTTGTATCTCATTGATCACATGGGATAAATCATCCTTTAAATGAAGCCGGGAAGACATGGATTTTGAGGAATCAGTGGAGGGAGAGAAGGGGAGGAAAATTCTTTAGCTTTGTCTTGCACAGGTTGGGGAATATCAATTTTCAATCTCTTACTGGCATGTGAAAACTGAGCTTGTGAAACAACACGAGAAATTTGGACATTGGGATTAACAGGCGGTGGTAAAGGAAATGACATAGTGGGCCAACCATGATGGTGAGAGACATGTTGGTTGACAATATCTTTCCAATCGTCGTTTGCAGGGACGTCGGGATGCAAAGACACATGTGGAGGAACGGGAATGCCAGGAATATTCTAAGGAGGATGGGAAGGGGGTATTTATGGCCGAGGGTGAATTATCCCATGGCTAAACCAATTAAAGAACCCATCTTGGAACAACTAGTTCAATTCTTGTGGTTCAGAGTCAAAATGGATAGAAAATCTAGGCCTCCTATGGCTTTGATTCCAATTTCTCTTGCCTCTGTTATTTCGACCATTGATGTCTCTACTGAAAATTTGTATCCTGTAGCAACAATTTGTCAGTAATGAAGCTCTTAATAAACCATACATGACACTCTTCTTACATGAATCAAAATTTGGCTCCAAAATTGACATGAGATACATGCAAATCCATCCATAACACATCATTCATTAATTTCCATGTGAACGAGGAATGATAGGTTTCATGGGAAATATGGAGGAAGTGTAATTAGCGAAAAATGGTAGAATGATAGGGGATAAATATACGAATATTGTTCAAGAATTAACCAAACAACTAAATTTGTATAAAAATATCAAGAATATCAGTCATCAACCCTTTCTGTAACACCCTGTTTCCCCCAGCTTGTAAATATAACTGCACTGGCCAAGAACTATGGAAAACTCATAAATATGAATATGTGATGTAAATGGACCTTGAGGAAAAAGGTCAATGAATGTGAATAACATTTTGAATTTATTGCAGGACTGTTGAGAGGGGATGTGCAGAAAAGAGACCACGATGGCGGTGGAAGGCACCTGAAAAGGTGGCGTTAACTTCCACCGAGAATTAAGACCGCATTTGGACTCCACTGGCCCGGAGAACCAAAAGTGGCTCGCTGGCCCCGAATTTAATGTCTCGCAGGCTGGTAGGTGGATGGCTTAATGAGGGATGGGATGGTGAACCACCCATCCATAGAGTCGTCAGGCCTGATCAGTGCAAGGGTAATCGTGCCACACGCAACCTCGCAAGAGGATAAGGCGTATGGTAGAAGCGATTGGGGGGGGGCAGATGCGAGGGGAACTCTGGCATTATGCAGAGTGAGTGATATCAGAGAGGAAGGATTGCAACCTTTGCTCCTGGTCACTGGCAGACAGAGAGACGCAGTCTCAGAGCATCGTGGTCTCAGCTCGGGGGTGGCTAGTGGTAAATCTGTTGGGAGTCGCTACACCTACAGTTGGGTGGAAACGAGCACCCCTCTCAGCAGTTGCCCTCACTTCTGGTGTTATTTCTGATAAGTGTTTTACATATTGCATCTTGAAATTCATATACTGACATATATGCTTATAGACCTGTGATATTGTGAACGATTACAATATAAGAATGTATGTGCAGTGTGTTGATAAGAAATAATGGATATATGTTTATAACAGAAAGACCACACATAGCTTATGTTGATAAATTAATTTAATTATGCATGAGTTGAACCAAGTAGGACTTCTAGTCCGTCCTCGAGAATTTTTTTACCCTTACCTGTCTCCAAGGATTCCCCGGAATAGATCTCTTCACAGAGATTCCCTCCTTGGAAAGGTTTACCAAGAACCTGGAACAGGGACTTGAATGAGCAAGTCTTAACAATCCTATACAAGGAGGAATGAACCTATTCAAATCCTGAAGCAGCAGCGTAGGGATAAGTATCGATCGATGGATGAGACCTCGTCGGAAGACCCATGGTCATTCACGACCGTTAGATTAACGAATGAAACAAGGGCGTTACATACCTTGCCCCTTTTTCTTCTATCTTCGTGAATAGCGAGGAAATAGGGATCGTAGACCCCCACGGTCCATGAGGACATCTGGACCGTTGGTTTTTCCACACCCATGAAGTAGTGGAAGAGTGCACAAGGTGGGACAGATCTGAACTGTTAGATCCTAGCTAGAAAAACCCGACAGTCATGGGATCTGATCAGAGACGCATGAGGGTTAAGCCCTCGTGAATAGGAGGTTGAAAGTCCCGACGAGAGGCGTGGCCATCGGGATATCGGCACTCGTGAAGTCAAGATTCATGATGACTTGAGGTCAGGGATTTTCATAGTGAAAATCCCGAAACCAATCTGAGTCATCCATCATAGGAGTACACGCGGGCAAGATCGGCAGCCTGTCGGCATTTCGGGGATCGAAAAGATAAGTTGTCGGAGTATTTCGGCAACGAAAACTCTGAAATCACAAGAAGCAATTAGGACCGTCCATCTTAGGAGGACGCGTGGAAGCAATCGGAGCATGCGAGAAAAGTCCCGAAAAGATAGTCATCCATCGGGAAATCGGGGATCCCATGGACAAGAAGCCCATACAATTCGAAATTGCGAACTCCGGAATCCCGACAAAGTGAAAATCATCCATTGTAAGGCCAACTGTCATTATATCGGCATATCGGGATTCGACGGATCGCGAATCCTGAGGATGAGTACATTTCGGCAGTGGAGAGTCCGAAAACCCGATAGGAGATAAGTCTGCAGTCTTGTGAGATAGTGGTCACGTGGGCCAGGAGTTTATCCAGGAGGGCTAACACATAAGGGGCCATATCGGTGAATTGGCTCATCGGGAATCGTGGATTCAGGATTCCTGTTGACAAGAGTTCGGGATCTCCCATGGTGGAAACCCTGGAGTATATCTGAGCCGTCTGATTGATGGAGGCCACGTGTCGAGAGATTAACTGCATCGGGAAACAGGGGATCGAGGATTCGGGAATTCCGTGACCGAGAGTCCGGATTCTCTTGATGATAAACCCCGATGGACGGACGAGATTCATTCGAAGGATATCAGGGTCTGTAATGACCGTTAGATGTAAAGATGAGACGTAAACTTAATTCGGGACATGAATATGCTTTAGGATATGTGGCAAGCAGATCTGAACGACCAGAGTCTACCCGTCCAGATCTACGGTTGAGGTTCCATTCCGGAGCCCCCTTACTGTTCTGCCTTTAGCGGTANGCAACTCTCGAATGGTCGAGATTAACTCATCATGATCAACGACACTCAAGTGGATTCTGGACCCCCCTTTCCATTCTGCCTTTAATGGGGGGGGGTCTGGAATAGTGTGGCATGTGAAGTGGGCCCCCCCTCCTGTCATGTCAACTACCGTGTCGAGTTTCCCTTCTTGCCACATGTACTCCACTTAACCGCGCGATGGGGCCTGTTCTCATTGGAATTTCTCTACCCATGTTGGGATGTGTTCCTATTGGCCATCTGCTGACCCTGTAGGGATTCGCCCCCATTGGCCGGTCGCTAGCCCTTTCGGGGTTCAGCGGTGGCAGAGTCAAATGATTAGACATTACTGTAGCGCCGAGGAGCGAAATACAAATAGGCATTGCGTCCAAATTGAACCGTGATCATGACCCGCGATCACATGGGAACGGAGAAGGAGAGAGAAAGAGCCAGCTTACGCTGGGCCTCCAGGGATATCTAGGGGTTCTGTTCCGGCAGAAGACTAGAAAATTTTGATTTAGGTAGTGGATATGTTACACTTTCTATACTATCTTTATGTCTCTTCCACACGATTCCACTGAGAAGGAAGCTGGCGTTTCAGAAGGCTCTTCCAGCAGCAGGACCAGTTCCTATTCTTGCAGAAAACAGAAGAAGCAAAAGACTTCCAAGAGTCATAAATTTGAGGAATTCAGAAAGGCCAAACCTCCCTCCTTCGACGGTGAGATAAAGAAGGGAGAGGAAGCCGAGGCCTGGCTACTTGGACTGAAGAAATATTTCAGAGTCCATGATTTTTCAGAGAATTTGAAGGCCAGAGTGGCCACTTTCAATCTGAACGGAAAGGATTCCATCTGGTGGGAAGACCTTAAGAATATGAAAGGGGTCCGCGAGGAGGACCTGTCTTGGAAACAGTTTGAGAATTACTTCCAGAAGAAGTATTTGTCGGAAAGATATTTCGACGAGAAGGCTAAAGAGTTTTATGAACTCAAACTGGGACAACTTACTATGGAGGAATATGTCAACAAATTCCTCGACTTATTGAGATATGTACCCTACATCAAAGCAGAGAAGGCGAAGGCGCAATGCTTCATCAGTGGGATACCCAAGGAATACCGGAACCGAATTGAATTTGACGAGCCAAAGACCTTAGAAGACACTATAAGAAAGGCAACATATTCTCATGAACAATATGGACATCAAGCAGAGTCTCATGGAGATTGGAAACAGAAGAGTGGTTCGAGGTTTCAGAAAAACGGGAGCAAATCCTCAGGATTTAAAAACTACAAGAAGAACCCCAGAACGAACCATCCATCCCAGAGTGTACTGCAACAGAAATTTCCGTCAGTGGACGGAAACAAAACTTCTGAACCTATGCCAGTGAAAAATAATAACCCAAAGAAAGAACCTCTGAAATGATGGGGTTGCGAAGAAGAGCATCTCTTGAGAGACTATCCACACCGACAACAGAACAGTCGGAAAGTCTATAACATTCAGTAAGCTACCACAGTCAATGATGTGGCAAGGAGTGTGCCGCAGATTTATGCAACCTTGGATAATAACCAGGCTAACCACCAAGCTTCAGTGGTGGAAATAGAAGTTATGATTTTCAACCATCTAGTGTCTGTTTTGATTGACTCTGGTTCAAATTTGATTTATATAGCCCCTAAAGTTGTTGATAAGTGTAAACTACAACCACAGAAGAAAACCAAGCCATGGTTGGTACAGTTAGCCACTGGCACCAAGAGAAAGGTTGTAGAGGTCATACCAGCCTGCCAATTAATGTTGGGTGAATTCCCCACCCAAGCAACCCTTAATGTATTACCCCTGGAATCATACGACCTGTTGATTGGTATGGACTGGCTGGCCACCCATAAAGCCAAACTGGACTGTTACCATAAAACCTTAGAATGTGTGAGCGAAGAAGGAAAAAGGATAACCCTCCAAGGAATCCGAAAACCGGTCTCGGTGAGACAAATATCAGCCCTGCAAATAAGAAAGTATTGCCGAAAGGGATGTCCCCTATATGCAATACAGGTGTTGAAAGAAATCGAAGGCGCTAAACCAAGCCCCGATGATCACCCTATCCTGAGAGAATACAGAGATGTGTTTCCGGAAGAGGTATCGGGTCTACCTCCGAGAAGAGACATTGACTTCTCGATAGAACTCGCACCAGGAGCAGTGTCGGTGTCTAGGACACCCTACCGGATGAGCACACCTGAGTTAGTTGAACTCAAATTGAAATTGAAAGAAATGATGGACAAGGGTTATATTTGACCTAGAGTGTCCCCATGGGGAGCACCAGTCCTATTTGTGAAAAAGAAGGATGGCACCCTTAGACTGTGCATAGATTACAGATAACTTAATAAAGTAACCATAAAGAACAAATACCCCTTGCCCAAGATCGATGATCTATTCGATCAGTTAGGGGGTGCATCTATTTTCTCAAAGATTGACTTGAGGTTGGGATACCATCAAGTCTGAATTAAGGGTGAAGACATCCATAAAACTGCTTTCCGGACATGGTATGGTCACTATGAGTTTGTGGTAGTTCCATTTGGGTTAACCAATGCCCCTGCCACTTTCATGTGATTAATGAACAATATACTCAGTAAATTTTTAGATAAATTTGTACTGGTTTTTATTGATGACATATTAATCTACTCTAAGAATAGAGAAGAACATGAAGAGCATCATAGACGTGTGCTTCCAGTGATAAGAGAACATCATCTCTATGCTAAACTCAGCAAATGTGACTTCTTTCAGAAGCAAATACACTACTTGGGACATGTTATGTCCGAGGAAGGGGTAGCAGTAGATCCTGACAAGATCATGTCTATCATGGAATGGCCTACCCCAAAGGATGTCTCAGACATCAGATCCTTTATGGGATTAGTGGGATACTATAGGAGATTTATAAAAGG
>SNQJ01S0018602.1:128333-140347 GCA_010110895.2 Picea sitchensis | reverse complement strand
GACAAGGCGTCATATTGGGTATATATTTCCCTAGGTCAATGAGCATTTCCCAAGTGATCCCTCTCTAATCATGTGAAGTAGATGAAGTTGTTTATGGATCAGGACTCACTAGAAATGGGGTTTCATGACATACAAGGGGTTGTAGCATCTCATTCATGGGTTCCTTTGTAGAGGGTGTGTGGCACCTTCGTTTGCAATGCAATTTTTCCAAGACCATACTCTTTTCTTCTTCTTTTTTGGTAAATGAGTCTATGAATCTATATTGCTTTGTAAGGTTATAGTACAAAACGGATGCAAGGATTCCCAGGATCTGCCTTAACAAAAACCAGATCTTGGGTCCTTGGAGTGCATTATCTGAAAATAAANGACGAGGCGTCATATTGGGTATATATTTCCCTAGGTCAATGAGCATTTCCCAAGTGATCCCTCTCTAATCATGTGAAGTAGATGAAGTTGTTTATGGATCAGGACTCACTAGAAATGGGGTTTCATGACATACAAGGGGTTGTAGCATCTCATTCATGGGTTCCTTTGTAGAGGGTGTGTGGCACCTTCGTTTGCAATGCAATTTTTCCAAGACCATACTCGTTTCTTCTTCTTTTTTGGTAAATGAGTCTATGAATCTATATTGCTTTGTAAGGTTATAGTACAAAACGGATGCAAGGATTCCCAGGATCTGCCTTAACAAAAACCAGATCTTGGGTCCTTGGAGTGCATTATCTGAAAATAAACAAATAGTGCATGGGTCACCACAACGGGAAACCAACCTAGGCTACCATAATCCAGTCTAAAAAAACTTCATCAAAAGAAATCAAGAAAAGTCTGAACATAGTGGGGTGAGCTCCTACTCTAAGAGATAGGTTCTGGGGGGGTCCTGTGCTAGTCTAGGTTGATGGGGTGCTCTGCGTCCCCTTTATGTTGTGTTGCGTCCTTCTCCTTTTGTTCCACTAGACATAGATTTCTTATGCAATATTGGGTTCCATTATTTTCGGCTGGAGTGATATCTATCTGGTGGACGTAGTGTAAATAGAGATGAAATTGTCCTGCCATCCGCTCCAATTTCTCCTGTTGTCTTTTCTGGTCCTCCACCAGCCTTTTTATCCCCATCTCCAGGTTGTTGAGGTGGTTGAGAATTCCTGTGCGCTCTTTCTTCTGCTCTTTGGTTCCCATCTTGTTGGTCTCCCCCCGGTTCGCACACATCTTACCTATCAGTGTTTTGGTTCTCCAAGATTCCTCCACCATCCTATAGTAGAGGGTTATCCTCAATTGTGTGGTTCCGGGATCCCGTATCCTCCCTGCTTCCTGGGTTAGTGTTGACTAGGCTTTGCCCCTGTGGGCGTTGTTAATTTCTCCCTCCCATATTTTAATGATCATATTCCCCTTGTTGTCTGTCTTCGTGAGGAAAGTGTTCCTTGTGTCCCTGGCCGCCTGTTCAATTCTTGTCATCCGTCGGGCGCTCTGTGGAGGTTCCTTTCCCTGGGGGCCTCTCTTGCTGCTAGTTTTCTTCATGTGTACCATCTTGACTTGCAGGTGGTGGTTCTTACATTAGGTTCTTTCCCTGTTCCTCTGCACCTCCTTCTGATAAATAAGGTGGCCCCTGTAATTGTGATGCCTCGTTCTGTGATATGTTCTGGTGTCCCAGCCTTTATGGAGCCAAACCAGTTGCAGGCATGTCCTTGCAGTCATGATCTGTTCATCAAGGTGGTCTTGCCAGTCAAAAGACTCTGTTCCATAGCGTGTGCATTTGATGACCCTGCCTTTATCCCTGCTCCAATGCTCTGACCTGCTCATTGTACGCCATCCCTTTTTCGGTCCCATATCAGTACTTAGGTGAGGTGTGTTCCTACTTGGCCCTGGTGATACCTGTCGTCCATCGTCCTTTGTTGCCTACGAGTTAGGTCCATCGTCATTTTCCGCTTGTGAATTATCTCTTCTGCTTTCCAAAGGGTGGCTTCTGTACTTCTTTTTATTGATGGGGTTGTGGTGTCGTACCGTCGCCTGATGTGTGATCTGCATTTTCATTTGCAACCTTAATTGATTGGTGGGCCATCAGATTCTGTCTGGGACCTACGTGTCCTACGATGGTTGTTGCGCCTCCATTCTTGCCATAATCTCCTGTACTACTCCTATTATCCCAGTATTTTGCCACAAGTTGGGTGCAGTCTGCTTGGAATTGACCTTGCGGGATGTTGCTCCAAATTGTGTCTAGTTCTGGACATTCTTTCTCAACCCCCTCATTTGTTATTCTATCCACCAGTCCATTTTCTAACCTCCTCACCCAGCGCAACTCCACATTGATCCTTGTCTGCAAGTGCTCCTGGATTTTGTTCAATATGTAGGCCAATCGCCAGTGCCTTTGGATATTGCCTATTCGAGTACCATTTTGGAGTTTTCTCACTGTGTTGATGACTAGCGTAGAGTCTCCTTACACTATGGCGTTTTTCATCCCCTCTCGGCTGAGAATCTACAGACTTGTTTCCAGGGCCCTAAATTCTGTGGCGTTATTGGTGGAATTGCCCAGGCTCCCCGCGTATAGTCATATGATGTTCCCTTTACGGTCCCTGATTACTCCTCCCAAACTTGTTCTTCCGGAGTTACCTTTCACCACCCCATCAAAATTCAACTTGAGAGAGCCTGGAGGTGGCGGTTTCCAGTTGTGCTCACCTCCTTGGAGTTGAGGATGTTGTTTGTTTGGATTGGGGTTGCGCCCACAAGTTAAATGGAAAACCTCTACGACTCTGGAGTACTGGTCAGTGGGTTGCGCGCTACCCTCCTGGAAGTTGCTTCTCATCATTGTCTCGCATATCATGGAGGTTATTGTTTCCTTGATCTTCCCTTCTAGTCAACTTTGGTTTCTAAAAATGTGCATGTTCCTTTCCTTCCATGTCGACCATATGATCATTCCTGGGGTGAGGATCCAACAGAGGTTCACCCTTGCTTGGTCGTTGTAGTTTTCTCTCTAGAGCTTGATTGTTGCAGCGATGTTACCATGGATGTTGTCTGAATGATGGAAGATGTGTGTCTGAATCTATGCTTTGTTGCACCATGCTAGGTTCCATATGGTTGAGCCTTCCTTAGTTCCTCCAAAGCGGATTTTTTCTTGGTTGCGGGTGTCTGGTGCGTACTTTGACTTCCATAGGTTTACCCACAGTGTTGTAGTTTCTTTGACCCAATGCCACCATAGTTTCACCCCATATGCATTGTTGGTCGTTTGTGGATCTTGTAGCCCTAAGCCTCCTTTGCTTTTTGGCCTGCGGACTTTCTCCTAAGCCACCAGGGCCCATTTTTTCTTTGTTTTCGCACCTCACCACAGGAAGTCCCTCTGGATGGATCTGATTTTATGTAGTATCCCCTGTGGGGTGGGGAAGACTGACATCATATAGATTGGAATAGCTTGTAAGACAGTCTTAGTTAGGATCAGTCTACCAGCTATATTAAGGGACCTATACGTCCAGTTTTTTACCCGCTCCTGTAACTTGTTTAGTACTCCTTCCCAAGTTGAAAACTTATACACTTTGTCTGTCAAAGGAACCCCCAAATACTTGGTTAGGAGTGTTTTATGTTCAAAGCCTAGAATGTTGGTCAAATTCCTTTGGATATCTAGGTTGGTATTAAATAAAAAGATCATATACTTGGAGTGGTTGATCTCAGCACCCGAGGCTTCACCAAAATCTTCTAGAATGCATTTGTAGGCTTTAGCTTCTTTGACCATGGGTATGTCATGGAGAAGTGTACCATATTCGAAGGGTTTGAGCCATGTTATTTCTCCAGTTGTTGTTGTGCTCTTTATGCTCCTGCTGAGGCCTTCCATCATCAGAATGACCAGGAAGGGTGACAGCAGGTCACCTTGTCTAATCCCTCTCGTGGGCCAGAAAGGTTTGGCCAGGGCTCCATTGATTAGTAGCGAGTAGCTTGTTGTGGATACTAGGCTGACAATCCAATTGATCCAGTGATGGGTGAAACCAAAGGCTTCCAAAGTCTTGATCATGTAATGCCAGCTAATTTTATCATAGGATTTTGCTAGGTCCAGTTGTATTAACATTCCCCCCCTCTTCTGAAGTTTTAAGGTGTGGATGATTTCATGGGCCTGGATGATATTGTCCATTATTTGTCTACCCTCCACAAAGCCTTCATGTTCTTGTGAGATCAGTGAAGGTAGGAGGGGTTTCAATCTATTTTCTATGACTTTGGAGATAATTTTGTAGATTACATTACAGAGTGCTATGGGTTTGTACCAGTCTAGGGTTTTGGCTTCATTTTCTTTAGGGATAAGGGTGATCGTGGTTGCGTTTAGTGATTTAAGGATGGAGGTAGAATTTATAGAGTCCTCTACTATCTTATAGATGTCCCATTTGACAATTTTCCAGCAGGCTTTGAATAACTCCACAATGAAGCCATCTGGACCTGGTGCTTTCCCACTGGGCATTTCCTAGAGGGCTTGATCAACTTCGTCCCTGGTAATAGGTTTGTTCAAGAAAATATTTTTTTCCTCAGTAACCAGGCGTGGAATATGCTGGGTTATTTTTTGGATGGCCTATGTTCTATCTTGATGAGGTTGTTGGGCTATCCCATGGAAGTGGCTGACCAGAGCGCTTTCGATCTCCTGATGTGACTCGCACTCGATTCCATCCTGGTACTTGATCTTCAGTATTTTTTTATGGGCTCTTCTGGCCATGGTTGTTTTGTGGAAGAACTTGGTGTTCTGCTCTCCTTCCTTTAGCCATCAGATGTGGGAATTTTGATGTCAAAGTGTTTCCTTCTGATGGCATCACGCCTCCCAATCTTGTGTCATTTGGAGCTCTTACTTTTTCTGGTCCTTCATATAGCCTTCCCGTAAGCAAGTTTCTTGGAGTTTTTTTATTTTTTCTTTGATGTCATTTTTCTCTGTGTTTGTATTCCCAAAGATATCCCTATTCCAATCCTTGAGTTTTTTTCTAATGTATTTAAGTTTCTTGTGTAGTTTGAACATCCTAGTCCCTTGCTCTGGTTTCTCCTCCCTCCACCATTGTTTGATTTTTTCCTTGAAAGTCGGGTGATCGATCCAAAATTTCTCGAATCAGAAGGGTCTGTTCTTAGGTGTTGTTTGGAAGTCGGCCTCCAGTTGTACTGGCCAGTGATCAGATCCACCCCAGGGGAGGATGTTGCAGTCTAAGATTATCCCCTGCACAATGATTGACTCTGATACAAGGAATCGATCAAGTCTTGTAGCTACCTGGAACTAGTTCATTCGTTTATTGTTCCAGGTGAACTATCCATTCTTGGTTTGGAGGTCTCCCATCTCTGCTATGTCTATAAAATTTGAAAACTCCTCCGCATCCTGATCCAATCTTCTCGTACCACCCTTCTTTTCCGCAAGGGAGGTGATAATGTTGAAGTCCCCTGCCAATATCCAGTGGAGGTTGGTGGCTCGTCCTTTTATATATTCTAGGTCTCGAAACATTCCTTTCTTTTCCTCTAGCTCATGGGGCCCATACACGTTTGTGCATAGAATCTCCTTAGTATTTCCTATGATTTGCATGCGTACCGTTAGGGTGTACCTGGTTTCCTCGGATGCTATTAAATTTAGGATTTGTGGGTTCCATAGAGTGAGTATGTCGCCTGACCTTTGGTGTTCTTCGATGGCTACCATCTTGTACTTGCTCCAATGTTGTTTATTGATTGCCTCCATTATGTCTGTATTACATTTCGTCTCTTGAATAAAACAAAGGTCTGGTTGCTCCTGCTTTAGTTTATTCCTAAGGATTCTTTGTTTTCTTGGGTTGTTTAGGCCTCTTATATTCCAAGTTATAACCTTCATTTTTAAACATGTGGGGGAGAGTGGGGAAAGAGCGTCTTGATCTTACCTGAGTTTATCAGTAGCACTCCCATCTCCTATAGTGCGACGTTTTTTTATTTCCTACCTTTTTTCCATCTCGTCTATTTGGGTGATGGTTGTGATTGTCCCTCACCGGATTTCACTCCTAGGTGTCCTATCTCCCCATGAGTGTGTTTTTGTCCTCTGGCTTTGGCTTCCTCCCATAGGAGGAACAGGTATTGGATGTGGTCGAGTTGCTCTGTTGGTACGTTGTCGACTCCCTGCCTTTTCCATTCTTCTAATATGTGCGGAAGGTCTATCCCTTCCCTTTACACCAAGTCTTTGAGATCATGGTCTTCTATACCAAATTCACTCAGGGTCATCTCTTCATCCCCCTCTACATCTTGCATGGTCGTGTTGTCCTCTATTGTTTCTCCGTCCATCGGGGTTGCACAACTCCCCTGAGTTGTTGTAATGTTTAGTTGTTGGGTGGGCTCTTTTGCTGCTTGGTCCTTGAATTTTGGATTGCCGAGTCATTTTCTTCTACTGTCCCTTTGTTTTTTTGGTACCTTCCTTCCATCGTGTTCTGGGTCTCCTGGGTATTTCCTGCCGAGGTTTTATTTTTCTTTTTATTTGTTTGGTTCCTGGGGTTCGGGGTTATAAACCCTTCCTCGTCTTGTTGTGTTTTTGGATTTACCGCTTCTTGCCTTTTGTTTTGAGGGCACTCTCTGATCAAGTTTCCATTCTCATGGCATCGTCTGCATATAAAGGGGGTATGTTTGTAATCTATGTTTTGGATCCATTCCTCATCCCTGAATTCCAGACTTATGGCCTCTGGGAGTGCTCCCGAAACGTCCATCTCTATACAGATTATTGCATACGATGTGTATCTTCCTTTTAGGGTGGCTTCTGAGGTCTTCACATATTTCCCCAAATTGTTGCCTATTGCTTCAAAGGTAGAGGTCAACCAGTAGTCTAGGGGTAGGGAATAGAGTCTCAGCCATACTGGTACCTTTTTTAACGTTTCTTTCTCTGGGGAAAAAATTTCTTTCCAGGGTTGCATGTAGAGTCTCGCTGAGGCATGGAATTATGGACCTCCCTCGAAGACTTTGTCCCTGTCCTCCAGGTTAATAAAGATTGCTATGAAGAAAATCTTTGAGCCTAGGTGGAGTTCCACTTCTCCATTTGGCTTCCAGTGGTATTTAATCCAGTTGCGCGGAGTTCTTTTTGTGGGCCATAACCCCATGAATTTCCATATGAGCTCATGCATCTTCATTTGATCCCTGTAGAGTTGTGTTTGTGGGTCTTCCAGTACCACCTTGGGTATCAATGTTTTTTTGGGTTTGCAGGGGTTGTGCTCTTCTGTCCCGTTAACCTTCCTAGTCCCGTGTTTTTCATTCTGAGTCTCCTTAGCGACTTCCTCCATGGTCTCATTTTTGTCCCAGCTTCTTTCTTGCTACTTTCATGGTTTTGATCCTGAGGTTCTTGTCACTGGTGCCTTGAAAACTCTGCTTCTTGGCCCTTTTCCTCTGTCCACCACTACCTGTNAACTGCTCATGCTTCTCTCTGTTGTGGCCTCGGATTCAAACCCTAAGCCCATCCTCTTTTCATTCTTTGTTTCTTTATGTTTTAAAAGATGACTTGAATTCCATTGTCCTGACATGGCATCCAAATAATGACAGTGTCACTCACAAATACCTTGCGGAAATGAGAAGGTTAGCTCGTGATGAGACCCCCTTTCTCTCAGTTGTGTAACTGAGAGCCACTACCCTAGATTGGTGTCCAGATGACGGTAATTTCATATCGCTATATACCCATGATAATGATAGGTTGGATCGTGATGAGACCTCCTATCCTCCAACTAACCCCCTAAACATTCACTATCATTTATTCTCGTGGGTCCCCCTTTTCTTATAGAGAAGTGTTTCATTGCTTTCTCAGGGGATCCCTGGGCAAATCATATGGATGGTTTATTTATAATCTTTTATCTTTTTAACCAACAACAATTCCTCTTGGCCTTCAACCCCTTCTTCCCATGGAACGAGGGACAACCCCTTCTTGGGTCAATACGCCCTAAAATCCCAAGAGATAAGGAAATTGGGAGTTTTAGGTGATGGAAAGTGGTAAATATGGTTGGGAACAGTACAATGGCTCTTCAAGGGAGTTCCTAGTAGCAAACCCATTCCCAAGGAATACCACTTACTAGGGCACAATTTCAACCACTAAGGTGAAATGAGGCAAAAGGCATAATATCCAAGCATATGTCATGAAATCTAAAGCAGTCTCAGATACAACATACTCAAATGCCTCAAATTTTGAAATGACACTCACCATAATACCTGACTTGTACCTCGTGGAGCAAGGCCCAATGCCTCTCGGAAGCCAGCTAATGTGGTGGATGCCATCTGAAAATCCTAACCTCTGTGGTGGTGAGAAGGGTCTCCATCTGTGCAAGTGGACATTGTTGGTCATGTAGTCTCTCGGCACTCCATATCTGCAACCTAAGGGCCTCAAGACATAATATACTTAGTTATCCCACAAAATGGGGATAAAAGGTTCAACTAGAACAATTCATGGCATGCAATTACATTACAAAGCACATTGAGTTCTACCTTCTCTCTTGCAGTCCTACAAAATCTCCAAGGTTTCATCCTTGGAATTATTTGATGTTGAGGAGGGTCAAACCCCTTTGCAATGAGACTTACATAACAGCCTCCTCAAACCACAAATCTCAACATTGAAATTGTAAACTTCTCTTGAAATTCTCACACCACAAAACATAAAGGAATTTTCATTTGGATGAAACAATGATCTACTCAAATATATTGAAAATAAAAATACAGTCATGGCATGCACCTTACTGGTCAATCTCAGAAATATATTTTGATGAATAAAATCATGCATGTAGGTTCATATGTGAGAGGCCCAACATATTTAGTCATGGGCATATTATCCCTTACATATCCAATAGTACCTCACCTATAAATGGGCATATTCATCTCATAACAAATATCTTTACACTTTAGGTGTCTTTCTTAATACACTAAATGTTATCAATGCAATCAAACATGATTAATCTATAAAATAGGGAAAGAGAAAATTAAATTTCATTCATAAAGACGTACAATACAAAACTTGGTGGCACTTAGCCTCTTTCATTCCACAACTCTTTACTCTACCACATCTATGTTGCCAGGGCAATGGCCATGACATCCATACAATAAAATCAAAGGGGCCTTACATTTCTTTATCAGGAACACACCCTCATTTTTTCCTTGCCTTGTTATTTATCCCTACTATAGTGAAATTGGTATGCCTTCCTCATAGTTATTACTCTTCCAAAAAAATCTAGGTTCTTCTCGTAAAAGTTGCAACAAAATTTTTTCCTCTGACCTTTCCTATCTAACAACAAACATAATTGTCCATTGATTAATCTTGGGGTCTCCTTAATATATTCTCGATGCTCTTACATTAGACTCCCTAGGATACAAAGAAACTCATTCCCTCATGCTTATGAGGTAATTTCTAATCAATTTCATCCATTATTCCCATTAATTCTAGCAACTCTACATTCTTCATCATCTCCATTGATGTGCAGTTCAACTTTGCATTAAATAAAACACATTATGATGTAAATCAAGAATTACATCTCCTCACTCTTTTTCTGCATCAATACAATGCACATCACCTTTCTAGTGCATCTTATTTTTCTATTGCTACCATCTCTCTCTTTCATCATCATTGTAATCATTTCTCATGTTCTCCTTAGCAATGCATTACCTGCATGAATTGAATTTATTCTTGTCCCTGCAAATACACTCCACTACCCTTTTTCATGTAGTATAAAATGCCTTCAATGTGGCCAGCTACCCTTTCTCGAAACAAAACAATGTGGATTCAGGTGCTAAACATCTTATTCTCCCCCCAACTCAATTATTCCCAATCACATGTAGGTTGCCTCAATCAATGATTATGTTAGCATCTTCTGAATTCTTCTTCTTCATGCAAAATCTCTACACTCAATTTAAAACACATTTTCTCATATATTTCTCCATCTTCACTATCAAATTTGTAATCAAATCCATCCCTTTTTAGTCAACATCTTCTTTGTTTTCAATAGATTCTCTTTAGTGTCTCATGTGTTTTTAGGCTTCTTTATCTTCACCTCTACAATTGTCTTCTACTCCTACCAGTGTTGTTACCAAATCTGATAATGCTTGATGTAGAGGGGGGTGATCCCTTCTACCATCAAAATTACACAACAACCTCCTCAAATATTAGTTTTCATCATTAAATTAATCAACCTATATTAAAATCCTTGCAAAATATATTTTGTGTTCAAATGGAACATCTAATTAAATATGTTAACAATAAAAATATAGTTGTGACATGCACCTCATTGTTCTATCTCATAACTTTGTTTCTATGAATTAAATCATGCATGAAGGTTCATATCTATAAGACCCAACATATTTGCTCATATGCATATTATCCCTCACGTATGAATTAAATCATCCGTGAAGGTTCATATCTATAAGACTCAACATATTCTCTCATATGCATATTATCCCTCGTGTATCCAACAATGCCTCACCTCTATATTTGTATAATTATCTCATAATAAATATATTTATTCTTAAATGTATTTCTCAATACATTGAATTCAATAAATGCAATCAAGCATCATTAAGTTGTAAAATGGAGAATTAAAAAATTCAATTTCAGTCATGAAGAGGTATAGTACAAAACTTTGTGGCACTCAGCATCCTTCATTTCTCAACTCTTTACCACATCTATGTTGCCAGGATGATGGCCATGACATCCATATAATCATCTCAAAGGCCTTACATTTATTTATTGAGAGGGAACCTCCCTTTCCTTCCATGTTCTAATATTTATTCCCACTCTAGTGGAATTGTTATTCCTTCCGAATAGTTGTGCCTCTTCCAAAAAATTCTAGGTCATTCTCGTAAATGCTACAATGGCTTTATTTCCTACAACCTTTTATAATCACCAATGGACATAATTTTCCACTGACACATCTTGGGTTTTGTATTTTGTTCTCAATTCTCTTGCTTAATTATTTCACATAATACCTTCATGCCAACTTTGTGCCAAATATTCTTCTCGTGGAGTTGTCGACATCCAATGGCAGTAGCTAATGGGAAGCTCCTATCCACCCAGATTTGTATTTCTCTTTAATGGAGGTAAGGGAAAAGGAGAAAAAGGAGAAAATGACACTACTCTTGTATGTATGTTATCGATTAATTTCTCAAAAAAAATCAACTATGAATTCACATGGAAAGGCTCTATAGTAGTCTCCCCCTGATTGGTATTTAGGTTTCTAAAAACTCATATCATGTCACCACCAACTTCAATTTATAGTTTTTCCATACCTCCACTCTAGCCACCTCGCCCATTCCCTTTTTTTCACTTCCATCACATACACCATGTTGACCACCTAAGTGTCAACGTCATGTACCATGAAGACATGTACCTTGTGCCATGAAAAGGTTGAAGACCTCTGGCTCAATAGGGCAATTCTTCCGCCAAAACTTCTATTTATCTCTCTTCTTCTCCACGGAATGTTCGCTCCCCTGTGTGGGAAATTTTGTAATGTGACATGTTAGCATGGATCAAGTCTTGTAATAATTTAGTGGCCTAGGAATTTATCATTGGGGAAGTCCTTTCATCGAGGGATTTTTTTCCTTGAGTAATTAACTTTTCTTTTAAACGGTTTTAATTACTTAAGTTTTTCACTCAATAATCCTCCAAAGTGGTGAAAGGTGTTCTAATGATCAATCCCAGTAAGTGACTAAGGTATAAAAGTGTTTTAAATGACCATTCTAGACATCTCATATAGTATCACATAATTATGTTAATTTTGATAAGTATTTTTAATAATTAACATTTGTCGTTAATTGGAAATGTTTAATTATGTTTTGTGTAAAATGTAAAACTTGGGTCCTTGGAGATTTTGTATAGGGGTATGAGTGCTCAAATAAAATGGCTTATGACCCCATACACCTTTGGACCAAGTTTCATCTCATTTGGACAATTGTTTCTAGGTCAATGTCCATGAAGAGTCTAAGTCAGTAAAAAATCAGCAAATAATTGGCTAAAGTCAAAATGCCAATTTTTGTAAAAGAGTCTAAAGTAATGAAAAAGGGTGAGCAGTTGTTTCCTAAAGTGATTCATAAGTTATAAAGTGGTAATATAC
>SNQJ01S0018602.1:113133-125199 GCA_010110895.2 Picea sitchensis | reverse complement strand
ATCGGTTATCGCAATACACCCATCATCAGTAATTTAGAATACGTATACAAAATGACAATATTTAATTCCAATAATTAAGAAATCCTATCATAAATCTCAGATATACATAATTACATTCGAATACATAGACAAAATTACAAATAAATACTGTGACCAATTGTTGGAGATGTANAAGAAATAACATAGAATGATTATATACAATTATATCGGTTATCGCAATACACCCATCATCGGTAATTTAGAATACGTATACAAAATGACAATATTTAATTCCAATAATTAAGAAATCCTATCATAAATCTCAGATATACATAATTACATTCGAATACATAGACAAAATTACAAATAAATACTGTGACCAATTGTTGGAGATGTATGAGGATTTTCCTCAACCTGGAAATCTTGCACAATGACCACTCCTTCTCCTGAAAATCCCAAGACTTCATCAGTACCTCCCAACCAATGCTAGGGGTGCTCTTATCCCCCCTTATCCCCCTAAGCCACAAATGGGCCACACACAATAACCAGAAATCACTAGCACCAAAACTTGTCTTGCAAGGAAGAGCTTCCACTCTTACTGTTGACGCCCAAAAGCGCAACATAGGGTACCTGCTTGAAAATGGTTGCAACGCCTTATTATTTAATTGTATTTAATAATATACTGATAGGTGGGACCCCTTGTGTTACTATGATGAAGAGACGACACTTATGTTTTATGTGCTTATGAGTTGGTTGCGATATGAGCTCTACAATTTGCTTTTAAGTTGTTGTCGAAATAAGTGACCAAATGATTCTATGGACGATATGATTAAAAAGGGAATGATGTTGTCTTTATATAGCTCTCACAAGTATTATTATGATGCATTTAGTTTGATGATGGGTATAAACTCCATGTTCAATTTATATGTGTGATATGGTGATTTCATGTTAAGAGGGTTGCATGCATTGTTTGAATTGGAAGTTTAAAGGTTGGACATGGTATCCCTAGCAAGCTTTGATATATGTCACATTGGAGTTTTAAACAAATATTGGCACATTTGTTAAGTTTGAGACTAAGGGAAATGGTGGTGTATCAAGCTTGAAATTAATTGTTAGTGGGTTATGTGTTGTATGGCTAACTTGCTCGTACTGGCTATGGTTGAAGGTGTAAGTGTAGAAACGACGTGCAGTAATTGCACGTCACTCTAACCTACCTCAAGACCGTCACCCTTGCCATTTCACATTTGGTATTTTGTTGGTTGTTGTTGCTTCACTTTGTTCGGTCGTGGAAGAGGTATTCAAAATTGGTCGATTCTCCTTGGCAATTTTACACCTAGGTATGAGGTTTCTTGCTACTCCATCCATGAATTTTTCGCTCTGCTCTTTAATTAAGTCAAAAGTTGGCTCTTGAGTTTGCTCACTATCTGTGCATTTCCAAAGTTTAGGATATATGGGATTTTCGACTGTGTATGGATTGTTGAAGATTGGCCTCTTTGGCATTTATATGTGAATTATTTGCAATTAAAAATGGTGTGGGTGTCCCCTATTGTTGATAAAACAATATTTTCTCCATTGCTTTACCTGTGAAAAAAATATATTGTTTGGAAGTTTGTGTGCCTGCCTTGCCTTTGGTTTTCCTTGGTGGTTCCTCTCTGTCTGATAAGAATGGTACCATTGTTCACAACCTTTTCCTGTCATTTAATTGTGTGGATTTCATGGCTATCATGCCCACACCCTTGTATAAGCTCTGTAAATATGACCGTGGAAACTTATGGTGGTGCTAAACTGTTCAAGATATTCTTTTGGCCAAACCCTCAAACTATTGGTCAACTCATCCTCCTATACAGCATCACTTTTGATGATTTTTTATTGAACCTTGTATTTGAAAGATGGTGTGGATGTGGCCAACCCAAAATTTAATAAAGGTATTGTTCATGCTCATTTTTAGTCATGGATCTTGTTGATTATTTATTGTGTGGAGTTATAAAGAATGCTAAGCCCAATTATATTTGTAATACAGTCTATCATGTGGAAATATTGGGGTGATGACAGCATTGCAAAACCATTTTTTAATGGATACGACCTACTGTGTGTTCGATTTTATATGAAAATAATACCTCTGTGGATGAATTATGTATGCGTTGAATGAGTTTTGTGAACCAGAATGAAAGGGAATTTTGGAAGCATTTTTATTTGAAGTCTCAGTTTGGAATTGTGTTATACCAAGGGGCGCCTTTTGAGTCCACTTCGTAAAAACTTTTAGTAGTTAAAAGAGTATTGGTGGTAATGTTTTGGACCTCAATCTGTCCATTCTTCGACTATTGGTATTGATTGTTGGAATGTCGTGTCTCCTTGACTCTGTTGTGCACGAGTTGTGTTATTACTGTTGAATGTTTCTTGGGCACTAAATTATGAAATGATTTATGTGCAATGCAATTTATAAATGAAAAATGAACATCCTTGAAGTGAAACATCAGTTCTTGGATTTTGGAAACAGAGTGTTGAATTTTAGTTTTGAAACAGTAAAAGGTTTGGAAATTTAATTGATTTTGAAGATGATATTGTTTGGTATGGGTGATGATAGAACAATATCCATTGGATTACCTTCCATTATATCACTTTACGTACGCTGCACTCCCCTCATTATCCCACTTACACTTCTACACTCCATGTTTTGTTGTTATTCATTTAAAAAAAAATTATGTATGAAAATAAGAGAAATGATGTAAAGGTTAATTGATGATTGGTGTTTTGGGAGCTGGTTATATACACAGTTGATTGTTTTATTGATTTTTGAACAGTAGCCATGTATATTTCCCCCTCCATGATATTATTTTATGTACAATACAAAACCCCCATACTTCAAATGACCCTATAAAATCCTTGTTCGTATTGCAATTAATAAATGGAAGTTTTATGGATGGATTGCATGTGTCTTGTAGTAAATAATAGAGCCAGCTCTTGATTTATTTAAGTGGATTTTCATGTATGGGTTATTAAGAAATTTTCATGACTGATTAAATATTGTTGCAGGATGAGTATTTTCAGTGGGGGCAATAATGGCCGAAATAAGAAAGGCAAGGGTAATTGGCATCGAGGCCATAGGAAGCCTCGATTTTCTATTCACTTTGATGTTAATTTGCAAGAGTTGAACCAGTTGTTTCAAGTTGGGTTCTTTAATTTGGTTGGCCATGGTATATTGCATCCTCAACATGAAAGGCCCCATTTTCAAAAACCTCATAATTTCCTCGACATTCATGTTCCCCCACATGTGTCGATGCAACCTGAACCTCCCGCCAATGATGGTTGGCAAGAAATTGTCAATCAACCTTCTTCTCACAGTCGTGGTTGGCCCACTGTCTCATTTCCATTACCTACACCGCTACCTCTAATTAATACTAATGCACAAATTGCCCATGTTGTTTCACTAGTGCAGTCTTCACATGCCAACAAGAAACTAAAAACTGATATCCTGCAACCTGTTCCAGATAATGAAAAAGCAGTGGCTTCCCCCTCTAGTCCATCCACGAAGAATTCTAAATATGTGTCTTCATGTATCCACCTAAAATATTACTTCTCCCATGTGATCAGTGCAATACAACCCTAGGGGTCTAACCAACCAAGGGCTACCCCAGAAAAGTCAAGAGGAGACAGCAGTGAGAAGAGGAAATATGCTTCACACAGCAACAAATATGGATTTTAATTCTTTTTATGTGATTCAATGATAAAGACAGTGTTTCATGATTTTCAACAAATTTTTGGACATCAAGCTTTTATTTTGGATAATGTTTGTGGATGAGATGGATATATTATTGTTTTTGGGATATGGTATTAAATTTTGTTGATACTTAAATATTCAACTTAAATGATATCCATGAGATATGGAAGGGTGTTAAATGATCCAAATGATTATTTTTGTAATTTATATTTGATGATTGTCAAAGAGAATGATGGGAGTCACAAGGGGTCCCACCTATTTAGTTATTATTAATTATACCCTTATTTATATATTGTTATTGATTATTTCTTCCCAAACTCATTAGTTAAGTTAATTAGACTTAACTAAAGAAAGTATTTGAACTACCTCAACTTATTGAGAAAGAATAAAGGTTCAATGAGAGGAAGAGACAAGAGGAGAATAGAAGGGGAACTACAACACTAAGGGTCTTATTGAAGGAAACAAGATTCAAAATTGAATCATACATTTCAATAGCTTGTTTTAAAGAGTCAAGTGGCAGCATTTTGTGGCAAGTTGATCCAGATCATTAGTTTCAGTTTTATTTCACTGTCAGGGTCTTTTTGTATGGTGCCCATCATAGAATTCTAAATCTGACTTTGGTCCATACCCTCACAGGGGTTTGTAAAAGAGAAATATAGTTTTGTATCTCATAATGAAATAAAATCGTATTATTGTTCTGTCGCATACATGTGTTTTCATGACCTGGCTCCATGTTTACTTCAATGTAAAATATGTATACATTCACCAAGATTTGTTTAAATTTTTATTTTTACATTGTTACAAATATAAATCATAAAATCATCCTTGATCCTTTGTAATTGATACTTATGGATTGAGTGAAAGTTTTGAGGCTATAAACCCTAGGTGACATTCTCAACTATATTTTCCTAGCTAGGCAAGATCTGAAAATGATTGAGTAAGGTGTTCCATACATTTTCGTCAACATTTATTTGTTAACCATACTGGGGAGATATTCCATATCTCTCTGGTTGATTTTATTCACGATTATCTTTGAATCTTTATGGGTTTTTTTTAATACTCGTTGACTGATTTTTCTCATGACAATACCAAAAACAAGACAACCTAATATTGAAAATGACCTTAAGGACCAAACTAGCATCCCCTTTACCTTATTCAATACTATCCTAGAAACTGCTAGTACTCAGGCTGAGATTGAATGCTCTTGGGAAGTAGTTGAACAATATATAAGTATCCATGAACGTTGGGAAGCTAGGAAAAGGCAGCCTAGAAACCATCAATAACCTCCCTTTTCCTAAGTCTTTGGTCTTCTTTTTCATGTCCTCAAATCCTCACATTTCTAGAAGAATAAGAGGAGTGTCCCCTCAATGTTCGACAAAACAGGTATTCCAACAGAGGACGAACACCTTTAGTAACGACTCACACAACCAGATAAAATATCAACACAAAGATGTTTTGACATGGTAAAACCCCTACAGGGAAACATGCACAGCCCCATCCAACGCGACCACTTGGAGCATTTTATTAATGAAAAAGAAAAATATTCTAGAGAGATTTTACAAGAGATTTGCTCACAATCGATCATCGAAAAATGACTCTCCATGCTATTTAAATAGATATCTTGGACCAATCAGGTGTTAAGCCATGGATCAATGGTCATTAAGATCGAGGATAATATGAACTGTTGGATCACTCTATGTCGAGAACATATCGTGACCGTTGTATTTCCTAACTACAAATGCATACTAATACATACTAAAGAAACACGTTTTTACCTAACGACACATTAGACCAAGTAGATCTTAACTAAATCCTAAGTGTATAAATATCCTAACATCCCCCCTTTAGAACAACTTGGTATAGGATTGAAGGATTTACAATAGTGACACAATAAGAGAAGGAAGGAGGAATTAGAGCCTATCCCCCCTTAATAAAAACTTCATGAACTCTGAACATAGATCAAAGTTTGGAAAACTTCTCTTCTATAAGAGACTTTGTGAAATTTTTTGCAACTTGATCTTCTGTAGGGAAAAAGACCACTTCAATAACTTGATAATGAATGAGATTTCTGATGAAGTGCATGTGTAGCTCGATGTGTTTGTTGTGTTGATTTTGAACTAGGTCTTTGGCGAGCTTGATGGCACTTTGATTGTCACACCAAAGGTTGGTCGGATGTTGTTGTTGGAAGCCAAACTCTGAAAGAATCTGTCAAAGACATAAGGCTTCCTGACTTGCATTTACCACTGCTCGGTACTCTGCTTCTATTGAAGAAAGTGCAATAATATGTTGTTTCTTACTAGCCCAAATGACAGGTCCTGAACCAAGACTGGAAAAATAACCTGCAGTAGAATTATGATCATCAAGGTCACCGACCCAATCTGATTCAGTGAAACCAACCAATAAAGGAGTCCCCTCTGATCTGTAATGTATCTCGAACTGAACTGTACCACAAACATAGAGAAGTATCCTTTTAGTTGATTTCCAATGGCTTTCATGGGGTGTTTTCATATAACGGGAAACAAGACCAACAACAAAGGAAATATTAGGACAGGTATGAGTCAAGTATAAGAGGATACCAACTAACCTAAAATACAAGGTGGCATCAACTTCGGTAGAAGTACAGGTGGCATCAACTTCGGTAGAAGTACAGGTGGCAACAAGCTTGACTCCAGACTGAAAGGGAGAAGGGGATGGTTTAAAATCATCCATGTGAAAGCAACGAAGAAGGTCACAATCATACTTAGACTGGGAAAGAAAAATTCCTTCATTGTTTTGCAAAACTTGGAGGCCAAGGAAATAGTGAAAAAATCCTAAGTCTGTCATTTCAAATTTCTTCTTAAGGCTATTTTTCACATGGTTTAAAATTTTTATGTCACAAATAGTAAGGATAAGGTCATCAACATAAAGGACAAGGATTATGAGATGGATTCCTACTTTCTTGGTATAGACATTAGGATCAAAATGGCATCTAGAGAATCCAGTGGCAATAAGAAAGCTATCCATTTTTGCATACCAAGCTTGGGGAGCTTGTTTGAGACCATAAAGAGATTTCTTAAGGAGACAAACAAGGCTATAGTCATTCTGGACATAGCCATGAGGTTGTTGCATGTAGATTTCTTCTTGCAAATCTCCATACAAGAAGGAGGATTTAACGTCCATCTGATGGACCTCCCATTTATGTGAGGCAACAAGGGAAAGAACAAGGCGGATGGAATTCATTTTGGCTACAGGGGAAAATGTTTCATTATATTCAATTCCTTCAACTTGGGAAAATCCTTTGGAATCTAACTGAGCCTTGTGTCTTTCAACACTTCCATCTAATGCATACTTAGTTATGTATACCCATTAAAGAGTGACACTCTTCATTCGTTGTTGTATCCCAATATGGATGACATGAAGCTTCTACAAATGTCTCTGGATCATGAGTCTCTGAAAATTGATCCAAAAGAGAAGAGGCTTGTTTGAACTTTGAACGTGTTCGATGCTGATCTGAAGGATCACAGACAAGATCACAAGTTGCTTCTTGTGTTGAATGGACCCATCTAGGATGTGGTGGAGTTGGAGCTGGTGTTGGTTCAAAGGACTCATCTGGATGAAGGTGAGAAGGAGGAGGTGGATTTCCATCCTCAATGTCATCATATGAAGAAGAAACCATAACAGATTAAGGCACAAATGTCGAAGATGGCTCGCGGGCCAAAGAAGGCACAAACGCATAATTAGACTCGCAGGCCAAGAGATTTTCATCAAATTTAACATCTCTTCTAATAATAATTTCATTACAATGTGATTCAAGAAGTCTATAACCTTTGACATATTCCAAATAAGCAACAAATATACACTTCTCACTTTTAGGCTGCAATGCTTTCCTATTTTCATCAGGAATGTGAGCCCATGCTATACTACCAAATACACGGAAGTGACTTACATCTGGTTTAATTTTAGTCCAAGATTTTTTCGGTGTTATATTTGTAAGATCCTTTGTGGTAGTGTGATTTACTATTTAATTTTCACAGTTGATGTCTTCCACCCAATACTTTAAACTTAATCCCTTGCATTGGATCATACAATTAGTCATTTATTTTAATGTGTGGTTCTTTCTCTCAGCGACACCATTTTGTTGTGGTGTATATGGAATAGTGTTTTGCATTTGGATGCCATGTGTAGTGCAATAACTTGTAAAATTATTGTTCACATTTTCGTCTCCATTATTTGTTCTTAACCTTTCAATTTGATGTCCAAATTTCTTTTCTACAAGGGCCGTGTAGGCCAAAAACTTGTCAAAAACTTTTCTCTTAAGTTTTAAGAAGTAAACCCAAGTACGTATAGAAAATTCATCAATGAAAGTTAAGAAATACTTTCACCCATAAAAATAAGGAGAAGAAAGTGGACCACACAAATCACTGTAAACAAGCTGCAAAGGGCCTGAGGCGTGCCAAGAGGCACGTTTGTAAAAATTGTCCCAATGATTTTTGTCGAGAACACAACTAACACAAACACCATATCTGCATGAAACAAAAGGAGGACCATTCACCATCTGTTGATTACATAGTTTCTACAATGAGTGATAGTTTATATGACCAAACCGCTCATGACAAATTTTGATAAATTCATTGCTATGAGAAACAAAAACAGATGAAAAAGATGATGACCCAAAGTTGTCAAACTTTTAAAAACCTGGTAATATCATCAGCAATTCCAATTGCAAGAACATGCTTAGGATATTTTAGATTCTTGATTACAACTTGGTGAGGTGAAAACTCTACGGTTTTACCTTCACCTAAATGACTGATTCGATATACTGATAGAAGGTTACAATAAAGACTTGGAACACATAATACATCATTGAAATGACCATTTTCTACTTGAATTGTTCCATACCATGTTAAAAAATGCAGGTATTCCAACAAAGGATGAACACCTTCAGTAACCTCTCACACAACAAGATCAAAGATCAACACATCGATGTTTTGACATGGTAAAACCCCTACGGGGAAACATCCACGGCCCCAGCGAACGCGACCACTTGGAGCAGTTTATTAATGCAAAAGAAAAAGATTACAGAGAGATTTTACAAGAGATTTTCTCACAATCAATCATCGACAAATGACCCTCCATGATCTTTAAATAGATATCATGGAACAATCGAGTGTTAATCCACTGATCAATGGTCGTTAAGATTGAGTAGAATATGAACTGTTGGATCACTCTATGTCGGGAACATATCATGACCATCAGATTTCCTAACTACAAATGCATACTAAAGAAACACACTTTTACCTAACGACACATTAGACCAAGTAGATCTTAAATAACTCCTAAGTGTCTAAATATCCTAACATTGAAGCTACTCCTATCATTGAAATAGGAAGGAGGAAAGCCATTTTGTCGACCCAAGAAAGCACTCTAAGGAGGACTTTGTCTGATTCTGCGAGCTCAAATTTTTCACCCTTACCCATCACTTTCAAAATGAAATCTGTGGGTGGTGATAGTGGTGTTGGAGGTGCTTCATCATCCCAACCTTCAGCCTCATTGGTAATTGGTAGTCTATATAGTCATCAAGTTTCTATCCAATATTCTACCAACCCTGCTAAAGTTATAAACAAATATGGGATTTTTCAGTTTGAGGAAGATGCTACAACCACCCCATGGCATGTATCTTCTCCCTTGAATCTAGCACCTGCTACTCGTCTATTATCCAAGTTTAAAGAGCATCGTCCTAAGTTCTCATGGAATGATATTGTTTCTACAAATGAACACCTAGTGGCATTTTCTAATGCTTGTCATAATATCGGGGCTAACGATAATGATACATGCATGTGCTTATTTGTCAACTCTCTTGAAGGAAAAGAAACAACTGATTTTTTTTATCTCCATCCAAAAATCCTTTTCACTTGGGAAGAGTTGGTTTATTGGTTCAAGTCCACTTATGGACAATCCAAGAGCCCAGCCGAACAGTTAAGGGAATATAACAGTATTTCTTACAAATATGGTGAGGCTATTAAGTTCGTTAACCTTCACTTCACCAAATTGTACAATCAAATCCATGAACTAATATGCCCCCAAAATCAAGTCGCTTGCATGCATTATCATAATGTTCTTCCCTATCCTTATCATCATAGGCTCAAAGAAAAGGATATTAACAATCTTTTCTTAGCTCTCCACACTTGCCTGGAGTATGAAGAGAAACTTGAAAGAACAGGTCTCCCTAAAGGAGACTCAGCCAAGCAAACAAATATGTTTTCCCTCCTACAAATTGTGCAAGATATGAACAATAGGATGATATCCTATGAACGAAAAGGGAATATTCCCTCACTTACTCCTGGGGCATCTTCTTCCTCCTCAATGCCTTTTAGGAATGAAAATGAGAACACTTTTCATCCCAAAGCCATTATGTCTCGCAGTTGGTGTAAATTCTGCGAATAAAATCATGAATAAAGTACTTGTGAAGTTAAGAAGAATGACAGAGATAAAATATTTGGAAAGAAACTCGAAACCACTATCGTTGTTCTAGATTGGGCAGAACCAGAAGATGTTATGATAATAAATACTAGGAACAAAAATTATGCTCCGAAAGGGAAATACGATCCTCCTCATGCTTCTTCCACTCCATCCTCATCTTCACAAGGTACTAATGTACAAACTGTCAAACTTCCCGAGAGTCAAGGAGTTCCTTCCCCTCTTCCCTCTTCCAAGTATAACATCCTTAACCAATTGGATGTCCCTGAACAACAAAAGCATCTCAAGAATTTTATGGAAGGAAAATATTCTACCATAGACAACCTTTTTGAAGAGACGAAAGAAGAGGATTCCACTGTAAATAAGATAGGTGTAAATAATTTTAGACACCCTGTAAAAAACCCTCCATTTTTCATTTCTGTAAAAATTATGGATAAGATAGCCCATTTTTTCCTAATTGATGCCAGTTTGGGTCCAAGCATAATGTCAAAAATCATCATGGAGGAGCTAATCTTATCATGCACTAATGAAATTTCTAGAAACATGTTCTCCTATAACAGTCTGTGGCAGTAAAATATAGGTGAAATAAAAGACGTAAATTTAGTTCTGTGTGCACATCCCGAAATAAGGACAACCCTCAACATCCAAGTAATCAACATTCCAGTAAGAAACTATTCTATTATATTAGGAAGAGACTGGAAATCCCTAACAGGTGGATATATATCTCTTAATGGAACACACTTATTCGCTCCCCGGAATGGAAAGAATATTATAGTCCTAAGAGAAGGAAGAATTTCACCATACATAGAGAGAATTCCTCAACCGAATGTAAACTATCTTGAGGAAGACTTAGTGGTGTACTCTATCTTTTCTGATGAGGGTGACACTACTCTGGAACAAATTGATTTGGAAGATGGTACGTGGCACATGTATTTCGATGGCTCATGCTCAAATGAAGGTAATAGAGTTGGAATTATCTTATACTCACCTATAGGTAAAATTAACATTTTTTCTTATAGGTTAGAGTTTGCTTTCACAAACAATTTCACTGAGTTTGAAGCCTTATTGCTAGGCATCAAAAATGCTTATAACCTTGGTTGCAGCCACCTTACAGTTTTTGTTGATTCATAACTTGTTGTGAACCTTGTGTGTAAAATATATTCTCCTAGCAATAAGTTGATGAAACGATATACCCAAGTTGTTTGGATGCTTATCTCGAACCTGTTATCATTTAACATCACTTATGTTAAGAGGGAACTTAATTCAATGGTTGATAGGTTAGTTGTATTTGCGACATCTCCTACTTGGAAACTTCTACCCCAAAGGCTTGATTGTACATTTTAATATTTATATCATCCTCACATTCCTAATAATGTAGAATCATGGCAAGTTTTCCCTAATGATGAAGGCATTATGCTTTCATACAAAATGAACCATTTAAGCCCAAGGAAATGATATTTATGGAAGATGAAAAATTTTCAAAAGTCTTGACTCCTCTCAAAAGCACATTTTCGTTGAGTGATGTAGGCAACAAAGAAACACGTAAGGAAGAGAAGTCGAAAGGGAAAGTGGGTTATACCATTTCCTTGAACCTTGGGACATCTGAATCTCCAAAGATGGTTAAACTAGGTGCCCAATGTTCCGAAAAAGAAAAGGAGAAATTCACAAAACTACTACGTGAATTTCAATATGTTTTTGCATGGTCATACGAGGATCTTTTGTTGGAAGATTGTTTCTTTTCATTGATGTCAACCCTAGTCATGGGTTTTTGACCGCAAGATTGATGAAGGTATTTGGACATGAAGGAAAATGCACATGCAGATACAACACCCATGGATGGATAGTATACATCATGTTGTTTTCGGTGGTATGTGGCACGTCACGTGGATCCTCATGGTTGAGGAGAAATGAAT
>SNQJ01S0018602.1:72004-105843 GCA_010110895.2 Picea sitchensis | reverse complement strand
TTATCTGAAATTGTCTTTTTTTCAAGGCGTTGAGTACTTTTTCTGAGGTTTTTCTATGCTATATTGATATTTGGTTCTTAACACCCTCACCTTATTTATGCACTATACTCAGTGCATTATGTACACATATACAACCAAAATTTAAAAAATCCTCAAAAATATGTGGGCATTCTGCCCGCATTGCATCCTCATGCTCCCAAGTAGCGTCCTTAGGACCGTACTGGGTCCATTGGACCTTTAGAATCCATATGGCTCGATTCTGGATTTGTTTAATTTTTCGATCCATAATGTGTACCAAATGTACTTGGAAAGCGGCTTCTTTCTCCACATGAATCACATTCCAATCAATAACATGATTAACATCAGGTATATATTTCTTAAGAAAAGATACATGAAATACATTATGAATGGTCATTGATGTAGGCAAGGAAAGCATGTATGCTACAAGCCCAATCCTCTCTAGGATTTCAAACAGCCCACAATAGCGAGTTTCCAACTTTGAACAATTTCCCAACTTCAGGGAACTTTTGATGGCCTTCACTTTCAAGAATACATGGTCCCCCACTTTAAATTCCCTGTGATTTCTTCCCTTATTAGCATAGTTTTTCTTCTTGTCTTGGGAAGCCTTTAAATTTTGTTTTATTTTCAACATTTTCTCCTCCATTTCCCTAAGTAAATTTGGCTCAACCACTTCTCTATCTATTGGGTTATCCCAACTTATCGGTGTGTTGCACCTTCTTCCATAAAGTGCCTCAAATGGGCTTATCTTTAGAGATGCTTGGTACCCATTGTTATAAGAAAACTATACTAAGTGTAGGTAGTCTTCCCATTTTTATGGTTTATCCATCACATACATCCTCAACATATCCTCAATCACCTGATTCACCCTCTCTATTTGTCCATCTGATTCTGGATGATAAATTGTACTAAAATTCAAATTTGTTCCAAATCCATTAAATAATCCCTTCCAAAAATTTGAGGTAAATTTTGGATCTCTTTCAGACACAATTATTTTGGGTATACCATGTAATCGAGCAACTTCTCTCATATAAACATCAACAATGTTGGTTTCCTTGTGAGTGATCTTTACTGGAATAAAATGGGCAGTTTTAGTAAGCTTATCCACCACCACCATGATAGAATCATGTTGTTTGTTTGTTCTGGGAATTTTGGTGATGAAATCTATTGTTACAACTTCCCATTTCCCCTCAGGAATGGGTAATGGTTGTATCAAACTAGTTGGGTGTTTATTCTCATCTTTTACCTTTTGACATTCCAAACATTTGGCAATAAAATCAACAACTTATTTCTTCATTCCTGGCCAATAATATTGGCTCTTGACAGCTGGAATAGTTTTCTGATAACCTGGGTGCCCAACATAAGGTACATTATGCATTTATCTCAATATCAGATTTTTTAATTTCTAGGAATTTGGTACATAAATTATGCCCCTATATATGAGAATTTCATCATTTTCTAGCTCATAGTCTTCAATTTTCTGCTGCAAAATACCTTGTTGTAATTTTTTCACTAATTCCTTATATTGCAAATCTGATTTTGTAGCTTCCAAAATTTTATCTTTCAAATATGATTGGTACATGCTAATGGTTGTAGCGTGCAACTCGTGCACTCTTCTTCTGAGTGCATCAACCACTTTGTTCTCTTTCCCTTTGATATGCTTTATATCAAAGTCATATTCACTGAGAAATTATAACCATTTGTTTTGCCTAGCATTTAGAGTTGGATGATCAAATAAATATTTCAGACCATATGGTTTGTCATCAGCTCAAACATTTTCTCCATGAGGTAGTGTCTCCATTTCCTCAAGGCATGCACTATGGATTCCAACTCCAAATCATGATTGGCATAGTGTCTTTCATGCTCCTTCAAATTATGTGATTCATAACATACAACAAATCCATTTTTACTGTGGACTCCACCAAGTCCTTCTTTACATGCATCTGTGCATACAATGAATTCTTCATTTGGATCTGCAATCCTTAAAATTGAAGAACTAGTTAATAATTTCTTCAAGTGTTGGAAACTCTTTTCACAATTCAATGTCCATTGAAACTTCACACCCTTCTTTTGCAAGGAAGTGATTGGGGTGTGCAATCTTTGAGAACCCTTCAATAAATATCCTATAGTAGCATGCAAGGCCCATGAATGATCTGACCTCTGTCACATTCTTTGGAGTTAACCATCCTCTAATGGCTTTTATATTGTCATGATCCACTGCTATCCCATCCTCTGAAATGATATGTCCCAAATAATGAATTTTCTTCTGATAAAATGAACACTTTCTTAATTTGGTATACAATTGATGCTCCCTTAATACTTGTAATACCATCCTCAAGTGTTGTTCATGCTCTTCCTTTGACTTAGAATATATAATAATGTCATCTAAAAATACAATGACAAACTTAACTAAGTATTCTCTGAAAATACCATTCATTAAACACACGAAGACAATGAATGCATTTGATAATTCAAAGGGCACCATTGTGAACTCATAATGATCATACCTTATTCTGAAAGAAGTCTTGATGATGTCTTCTTCTTTAATTATTACTTGATGATAACCTGACCTAAGATCAATCTTGGAGAATATTTTTTCATCTTTCAGCTAATCAAAGAGGTCATCGATCATTGTCAAATGATACTTATTCTTCACAGTTACCTTGTTCAACTGCCTAAAGTCAATGCAAATTCTCAATGTTCCATCATTTTTCTTCACAAATAAAACTTGGGCACCCCAAGGTGACACACTTGGGCGTATATACCCCTTCTTCAGGAGCTCTTCAAGTTGCATTTGCAACTCCTTCAATTCTGGTGTACTCATCCTGTATGGAGTCTTGGATACTGGAGCTGCTTAAGGCATCAAATTTATGGAGAAATCAATGTCTCTTTTAGGGGGTAATCTTGGTATTTCCTTAAACACATCTTCAAACTCTTTTAGGACTGCATAATCTTCAATATTTGACACCTTATATTTAGGTGTCTCTTCTATATGTTCTACAAATATTTGACACCCTTTTCAATAACATTTCTTCATTTGCAATGTTGAAATTTCTCTGATGGTTACTGCCCTGAGATAGCATGATTTTGGTCCAACCAATCCATCCCAATTAGACAATCATAGGAACCTAAAGGAAAGAGGTTAAAATATCCCCGGGTATTCAGTCCATTCATGTCCATAGGACATGACTTAACCATCTCATTAACTTTTCTTGTTGTTTTCACATATGTAATAGAAGGAAGAGCATGAACAACAATTGTTAATGAGATGGTTAATTGTTTTGCATGATCTTCCTTGAGATTTAAGTAGAGTATCAGTCACATATGATTGAAGTGGAAGGTATAATACTTTGCTTTCTTGTTGTCCAGGGATGCATAGATCCTTGGTACATTCTTGCCCATGTCTTCCACTATTTCAGCTTGTTGTACATTGTGAAGAGTCCTCATTTTTTCACCTCTGTGAGGGAAATATCTAAACACATGATCTCTTTTACAACCCCAACATTGAATAGGTGGTTGCCTTGGCCTTTCCCCCATGTCTCAATCATTTTGGGTTCTCTAGAAGTTGGTTGTCCCTGAGGATTATTTCTCAATAATGGTGGCTTAGTTCCCTTCTTTCTTTGATCCATCTTGAATTTTTTTTTCTTCCCAATCTTTTTGTAAAGTTGGCCTTGATTTTTGCTTATCATATAGGCATTTAGCTCACCTTATGGTCTCCTCCAATGTTTTGGGATCATCATATTGTATTTTTCCATTGATGAATGATGAAAATCCAGTCAAATACCTCTGAATCTTAACTGTCTCATCCTTGATGAAAGAAACATACTTCAGCAGTTCTAAAACCCTTATTTCATATTCATATATGGTCATACTCCCGAACTTGAGTTAAAATAACTCTTTCATTTTCTTGTCATAGTATCTCTTTGTCAAGTATTTGTTTTCAAAATACTTCTTGAATTCCCTCCAAGTAACATTTTTCTCTTTAATGTGTTGCACCTGCACAAGTTGATCCCACCACATGGATGCCTTTACCTTGAGTTTATAGATGCCAATTCTTCCTTCTACATGAGAAGAATAATTATGCAATTGAAAATACTTTATCATGCCCAATAGCCATGTCTCTACATCTTCATCCTTCGTGTGCTCACCATCAAATGTAGGAGGTTTGATTTTGTTCATTTCTCCTCGTAGCTCATCCACCCTAGACCTCTTATGCTTCCTGACAGGGTATGGACTTGAGTTGTTGTGTGCTCTCTTATTGGAATGCCTCAGGGAGTGATGGTGATGTATGCTAACACTTTTTATTCTTATTTTCTCATCAGGAGACATGCGACGTCCTGATTTTCTTGAGCCACTCTCCTTATCCAATTTAATTTCTATTTTGTTCAAGCTTTGCATTAACTTCATGTTCAAGTCCTCTTGTTTCTCCTTGGATTTCATAATCCTTTCATTATAAGATTTATGTATTTGGACATCCTTCTGAAAATTTTAATGGTATCTACCATATTCATGTGTTCATCCCTCCCTTCTCCATGTCCATTGGAGTTTGTTCCTTCAATGCCCATATGGACATCCATTCCTCTGATCTCATCTTCCTGGTTGTAAGCCCCCTGTGCATCTTCCATTCCTATGCAATTTTTGTTGATCATGATCTTATTTATTTTTTGTTAAATCCGCAAAATTTTCATCCAACTAAACTTTGTCAGGCCTAACTGTTTCAACAATTTCATGAAAATATGAACCATTATGGTTCAATAATGCATCAGAATTCTTTCTTTTGATTTCCTGAAAATTGAAAGTCCGAATCAATTTTATGGGTGAATAATTATATTCTATTGTCCAATACCTTTCCAATGCCTACTTCCATGCTCAATTCTGAGTCTTGAGAAGAAAGTTATGGTTATTTGAAAATTGTCCCTTAATTGTTTTGTTCACTCTTCAACTTGGTGCAATTTTGCATTGTAATTATGCATTTTTGCACCTACTCCATTGGAGTTTTCGTAGGAGCTCAATTGGGTTTCTTGATATACATATTTCGGACATTCTATCCAAGTTTCACCTTTTTATGGGTTATGGGATGCTAGTTACAGTCTGCTGAAGTTCTAAGCCAATTCATGTTTTTGGTCTAGAATGCTACAGGTACCTTCTTTTCCATATTAAACATTTTTAACATGCCCGGAAATTTAATTCAGATATAGGAATGTCTTCTATGGTTCAATAGATTTTCATAAACTACTCCTACGCCTTAATCTGATTCTGGAGAAGAAAGTTATGTCCCTTCAAATTTAGTTGGGTCTTAAAATTTACCTTCTACTGTTTGTCCTGTAACTTCCTCATAAAAGCTCCTTTTGACGAATGATTTACACCATTAGAAACCTCTCTCTGGGATCTTTTATTTGAGCTACAAAGACAAAGTGCAATTTGGTACATTCTTTATTCTCATGGTTTTTGAGTAGCTAAAAACGTTGTTTAGGGCCTCAAAAACGCGTTGCAAAAACATGACCTTCAAACAGTATAAAATGTCGCAGAAATTCACTGGTTTTATGTTGTTGTAGACCATCCAAATGACTTAGCACACACAAATTTGAACCTGTACACCCATATTTAGCATGCACAGCAACACCATAAGGTATTGCATGCTCCGTGCACCTATAACCAATGTGGATCACTTATCTCTCGTGCCAATAACCGATGTGCACTACTTTTGTGTCGCGCACCAATATCCACCGCGCACAATTTTGGTTCTTGCACTAATACCTGTTGTGCGCAATTTTTGTGTCACACGCTAATATTCAATGTGCATTTTACTCTACATGTTGCACCATGCCAAATTTTAGTACGCCCCCACCGCGCACCATTAACTAAACTGTAGCGCGACAACATATGCCCACATTGCACGCGCACCAACAAAATTCCTATGTGCTCTGTCAATACTGTGCACACATCATGCACGCCAGTATTATGCATGTGCCACTCAATCCACACCGTGTAATGAAAAATTTAGTGCACACAACCACGCGCCAAAAATTTTCACGCATTACCACTCTACATCGTGCAATGCCAAAATTAAGCGCGCACATCCGCGCGCCAATATTTTTCGTGCATTACCACTCTGCACTGCACAGTGCCAAATTTTAAGTGTACACACTCGCGCGCCAATATTTTTCGCACAATGCCACTCTACACTGCGGAACGCTAAATTTTAGCGCACGCACCCACATGCTAATATTTTTTCGTGCAACGCCACTCTGCACCGCACAGTGCCAAATTTTTAACGCACACCCGCACGCCAATATTTTTCCACGCAATGCCACTATGCACCGCGCAATGCCAAATTTTAGCGTGCGCACTCGCACACCAATATTTTTCCATGCAATACCACTCTGCACCATGTTGTGCCAAATTTGAGCGTTCGCACCCGCGCATCAATATTTTTCTACATATCACGAGTTTTTCACTACGCATCATGCATTTTTAGTGCGCACACCGACACACATTCATTTTTATGCGCATGAATTCCTCGTGAATTCTGTCGCAGAAATTGGGGCTTTTGCCAAAAAAAAATCCAATTTTCACCATAGACATTATGCAACTATGAAATTTGTTCAATTTCACCCCGATAACAACAATTCAACCTCTACAACAACAAATCGTTGTTGGTTGACATTTCTGGAATGAATTTTTCCCAAACTCAATTCACGAATTGAGAATTTTAATCAACTAATACAACTCCATCTGTCATGGCTTCGTTGTAACTTCAAATTCGACCAATTCTAGGCCTGAATTTGCTAGAACAGATATTAAATTAGGAATATCTCACTACTTGGCCAAATTTCTCAATTTCACCATGAATTTAACAACAAAAATTGGGGCTTTTCCGAATTCCACACAATTGCTTCTAATTTTTACCATGGATCCTCTGTAACTTGAAATTTGGCCACTTCGAAATCAATCCTCTATGAAATTTCATTTCAATTCAACTTTCTTTGCCCATCCAGGCTCGGTGTTGAAAACAAGAGCTCTAATACCATATTGTGACATCCCCAACATCCAACTTGGCTATGCCACATAAAAAAATTCGAACTGTATGCAAATTAAAACATATACACACGGAAACTCTTGCAGAATTTATATATAAAACTCAAAATAGACAAATGCATTTTGTAAATGCCACAGATTCATACGAAAATAACAGTAACATATACATGCAACATAGACATGCAATACCCATAAATATAAAGACAGTTATAAATCACACATAGGATAAACCCATAAAAATGAACACGTAAATAATAATGCAACATGTAATTTAACACACAATTGACACTTATATTGATAAGAATATCACCAACTATGTCCAGACCTTCCACGAACCTCCCAACCTTAGACCACATTTCTCATCACTCTTAGTAGTGGGCCACCCCCGAGCTGGGATTAAACTCCACCCAGGTAAAGGGATTCCTAGCCAGGTTGATGTATCTCAGACAACAGGAAAGACTCCATCACAAGTGCCAACTCAAACTAACAACCTATAGTCCATCATTCCCCACATGCATGTCCCACCCCAGGAAGTGTTCCTGACATCCCCAACATCCAACTGGGCTATGCCACGTAAATATTTTCGAACTGTGTGTAAACTAAAACATATACACACATAAACTCTTGCAGAACTTTATATATAAAACTCAAAATAGAAAAATGCATTATGTAAATGCACAGATTCCTACAGAAATAACAGTAACATATACATGCATCATAAACAAGCAATACCCATAAATATAAAGACATTTATCAACCACACATATGATAAACCCATAAAAATAAACACGTAAATAATAATGCATCATGTAATTTAACACTCAATTGACACTTATATTGATAAGAATATCACCAACTGTGTGCAGACCTTCTACGAACCCTCCAACCTTAAACCACACTGCTCATGATTCTCAGTAGTGGGTCACCCCCGAGATGGGACTAAACTCCACCCGGATAAAGGGATTCCTAACCAGGTTGATGTATCTTAGACAACATGAAAGACTCTGTAACATGTGCTAACTCAAACTAAAAGCCTACAGTCCCTCATTCCCCACATGTTTGTCCCACCCCAAGAAGTGTGCCCCTTCTCTACTCAACAGTCCCTCGGCTGCCCCACTTCCCTTCCAGGGCTTCAACAACAGGGTGGACAAGAATTCTGAGAGCCCTGTAGCTGCAGTTAGCACCTTCGGGAATAAATTCCCAGCAATTATCTCACTTAGAGAGAAACATTTCTCACAGGCATGACAACCCGCCTCTTCAATATCCCACAAGCCTAACAACCCACCTCTTCAATATCCCACGGTCCTGAAAACCTGCTTTTTCAGTCCAGCTCCAAAGTTAATCGGGTACAGATACAAGTATGGGTACAGATATAGGTATGGGTACGAATACAGGTACAGGTATGGATACAAGTACAAGAAGGTACAGAGGACAGTTGAATGAGTGAGTGAATGATCATGGAATCATTGAATGAATGAATGAATGGCCAAATGAACTAAGTCCAATCTGTATGTATGCATGTTCCCAACTTGACACTTGTCATGTTGGGAGCTACTTTGGCCCACTTGTCCCCATCCTTAGAACTTAGGATAAAATAATTATCCATACTTTACACTTTAAGGAATATTAATATAATATTATTTTTTGGCTTAAGCTCCCTAGCTTATCCCTTTTCCTTAAATTTTAACCCCCCCTTTCCCTAACTAGTGGATTTTAGTCCCCCATACTCTTTTATCGTGGTCGGTCTACACACAACAATGTATTATATTAACGATGAGACATATACAAAAATAGGCGCATTGGCCTTTAACATCTAGGCTCTTTGGCCTAAGTCAAAAAATAAGCCTCCTAACATATAATAACTGGTTCACCAGCCTATAAAACACAACATATACACAAAGTCTCCCTAGCCTCAAAATCGGGCGCACTTAATTTTGTTGTGCATGGTATCCTGGAATGTACACACTTCATCATTTTAGTGTGCAGTACATGTGCGCACTATACCATGGAAGGTGCATACAAAAATGATATCAAACAACTCACCAGTTTAAGTACATTTGCATTTACATTTGCAGTTGGTGTTCGTCCTAAGGGTATTACATGAAACATTATGTGGAACCAACTTGATTGTTAAACACCATGTGGAAATCACTGATTGTATACAACTTGTTGCTTCACTATTTTATTTCCCTTTGTCCAATTTAATTTTCATTTTTTGCTGGTTTTTTTTGTTGTTTATCAGAAGTAAATTTTGGATCACTTTTGCCACAACAATGCCATTTTTTAATTATTATTGATCAATAACAATAAATTTTACACAGTTTTCATGATGTCCTCCTTTTAGACATCGCTGAAAATGTGTTTTGCTTTCAGTGCCGTTGTTAAATAGATGATTTGGTCTTCTTCCCTATTTTCTGCTATCCCTTTCTTCCCTCCATCTTGAGATTCAAAAGAGCATATTAGATAATTTCTCCTTAACATGAAGAAACATTTTTTACTGTGATTGATTGAATGTTATGCATTAAGGACCAAACCCCCTCATACATACCACTTTTCATGAGTTATTCCCAAAATATCATCTGATTATTTCCTTAAACCATGTTTTTCCCCCTATTGCATAATCATTCTCGTCAATAATTCTTTGATCTATGTTCATCGATCTGTGAAACCGGACATTCTGAGTTCTTAATCTGTTGGAAACAGATTTCCTTGTGGATTTGTCAGTTTGTTGACACTCAAAAGTGCAACATAGGGTACCTGCTTGCAAATGGTTGCAACGCCTTATTATTTAATTATATTTAATAATATAATAATAGGTGGGACCCCTTGTGTGACTATGATAAAGAGACAACACTTATGTTTTATGTGCTTATGAGTTGGTTGTGATATGAGCTCTACAGTTATTTGTTTTTAAGTTGTTGTTGAAATAAGTGGCCAAATGATGTTATGGGCGATATGATTAAAAATGGAATGGTGTTGTCTTTATATAGCTCTCACAAGTATTATTATGTTACATTTAGTTTGATGAAGGATCTAAAATCCATGTTCAAGTTATATGTGTGATATGGTGATTTCATGTTAAGAGGGTTGCGCACATTGTTTGAATTGGAAGTTTAAAGGTTGGGACATGGTATCCCTAGCAAGCTTTGATATATGTCACATTGGAGTTTTAAACAAAGGTTGGTGCATTTGTTAACTTTGAGACTAAGGGAAATGGTGGTGTATCAAGATTGCAATTAATTATTAGTGGGTTATGCATTGTATGGATAGCTTGATCATATTGGCTATGGTTGAATGTGTAAGTGTAGATACGACATGCAGTAATTGCATGTCGCTCTAACCTACCTCGAGGTTGTCACCCTTTCCATTTCACGGTTGGTATTTTGTTGGTTGATGTTTCTCTGATTTTTTTGGCTGTGGAAGAGGTATTTATAATTGGTCGATTATCCTTGGCAATTTTACACCCAGGTATGAGGTTTCTTGCTTCTCCATCCATGAATTTTTCACTCTGCTCTTTAATTAAGCCAAAAGTTGTCTCTTGAATTGGCTCACTGTATGTGCATTTCCAAGGCTTATGATATATGGGATTTTCGGTTGTGTATGGATTGTTGAAGGTTAGCCTCTCTCGTATTTATATGTGAATTATTTGCAGTTAAAAATGGTGTGGTGTCCCCTACTGTTGATAAAAATATATTTTCTCTCTTACTTTACCTGTGAAAAAATATATTGTTTGGAACTTTTTGGGCCTTCCTTGCCTCTGGTTTTCTTTGGTGGTTCCTATCTCTCTGATGATAATGGTACCACTTTTCTCAGCCTTTGGATTATTTTTAGACTATGTCCGTCATTTAATTTTGTGGATTTCATGGATATCACGCCCATACCCTTATATAAGCTCTGTAAATACGACCTTGGAAACTTATGGTGGTTCTAGTTTGTTGAAGATATTCTTTTGTCCAAACCCTCAAACTATTGGTCAAGTCATCCTCCTATATTGTGTCATTGTTGATGATTGTTTATCAAACCTTGTATTTGAAAGACGGTGTGGAGGTGGCCAACCCAACATTTAATAAAGGCATTGTTCGTGCTCATTTTTAGTCATGGGTCTTGTTGATTATTTACTGTGCAGAGTTAGAAAGAATGCTAAGCCCACTTGTTTTTGTAATACAGTCTATCATGTGGAAATATTGGGGTGATGGTAGCATTGCAAAACCATTGTTTAAGGGATACGACCTACTATGTGTTCGATTTTATATGAAAAGAATACCTCTATGGATGAATTATGTATGCTTTGAATGAGTTTTGCGAACCAGAATGAAAGGGAATTTTGGAAGAATTGTTATTTGAAGTCTCAATTTGGAATTGTGTTATACACAGGGGGGCATTTTGAGTCCACTTCATAAAACCTTGTAGTAGTTAAAAGAGTATTGGTGGTAATGTTGTGGACTTCGATCTGTCCCTTCTTCGACTATTGGTATTGATTTTTGGAATGTCGTGTCTCCTTGACTTTTTTGTGCACAAGTTGTGTTATTACTGTTGAATGTTTCTTGGTAATTAAATTATGAAATGATTTATGTGCAATGAAATTTCTAAATGCAAAATGAACAGCCTTGAAGTGAAACACCAGTTCTGGGATTTTGGAAACAGAGTGTTGAATTCTAGTTTTGAAACAGTAAAAGGTTTTGAAATTTAATTGATTTTGCAGATGATATTGTTTGGGATGGATGATGATAGAAAAATATCCATTAAATTCCCTTCCATTATATTATTTTATGCATGCTACACTCCCCTCCTTATCCTACTTACACCTCTACACTCCATGTTCTGTTGTTATTCATTTTTTTAAAAACATTTGTATGAAAATAAGAGAAATGATGTAAAGGTTAATTGATGATTGGTGTTTTGGGAGCTGGTTGTATACACAGTTGATTGTTTTATTGATTGTTGAACAATAGCCATGTATCTTCCCCCCTCCATGATATCATTTTACGTACAATACAAACCCCCCATACTCCCAATGACCCTATCAACTCCCTATTCGCATGGAAATTAATAAATGGAAGTTTTATGGATGGATTGCATGTGTCTTGTAGTAAATAATAGAGCCAACTCTTGATTTATTTAAGTAGAGTTTTGTGTATGGGTTATTAAGAACCTTTCATGACTGATTAAATATTTCTACAGGATGAGTTTTTTCAGCAGGGGCAGTAATGGCCGAAATAACAGAGGTAAGGGTAACTGGCATCGAGGCCATAGGAGGCCTCGATTTTCTATTCACTTTGATGTTGATCCGCAAGAGTTGAACCAGTTTTTTCAAGCTGGGTTCTTTAATTTGGTTGGCCATGGGATATTTCATCCTTGACCTAAAAGGCCCCCTTTTCAATAGCCTCATAATTTCCCTGACATTCTTGTTCCCCCACATGTGTCGATGCAACATGAACCTACCGCAAACGACAGTTGGCAAGAAATTGTCAATCATCCTGCTTCTCACCGCCTTGGTTGGACCACTGTCTCATTTCCATTACCATCACCACCTCCTCCAATTAATCCTAATGCACAAGTTTCCCATGTTATTTCACCAGTGTAGTCTTCACATGCCAGCAAGAAACTAAAAATTGATATCTCGTAACATGTGCTAGATAAAGGAAAAGCAGTGGCTTCCCCCTCTAATCCATCCACAAAGTCTTCTAAATATGTGTCTTCACGTCTCCACCTAAAATATGACGACTCCCATGTGATCAGCACAATACAGCCCCAAGGGTCTAACCAACCAAGGGATACCCCAAAAAAGTCAAGAGGAGACAACAGTGAGAAGAGGAAATATGCCTCACACAGCAAAAAATATGGATTTTAATGATTTTTATGTGATTCAATGATAAAGACGATGTTTCATGATTTTCAGCAAATTTTTGGAAAACAAGCTTTTATTTTGGATAATTTTTGTGGATAAGATGGATATATTATTTTTTGGGGATATGGTCTTAAATTTTATTGATATTTAAATATTCGACTTAAATGATATCCATGGGAGCTACAAGGGTGTTATATGATCCAAATGATTAATTTTTTATTTTATATTTGATGATTGGAAAAGAGAATGATGGGAGTCACAAGGGGTCCCACCTATTTAGTTGTTATTAATTAGACCCTTATTTATATATTATTATTGATTATTTCTTCCCAAACTAATTAGCTAAGTTAATTTGAATTAACTAAAGAAAGTAGTTGAACTACCTCAACTTATTGAGAAAGAATAAAGGTTCAATGAGAGGAAGAGACAAGAGGAGAATAGGAGGCGAACTACAACACTAAGGGTCTTATTGAAGGCAACAGGATTCAAAACCGAATCATAAATTTCAGCATCTTGTTTTAAAGAGTCAGGTGGAAACATTTTGTGGCAAGATGATCCATATCATTAGTTTCAGTTTTATTTCATTCTCAGTTTCTTTTTGTATGGTGCCCATTGGAGACTTCTAAATATGACTTTGGTCCATACCCTCGCAGGGGTTTGTAAAAGAGAAATACAGCTTTGTATCTCAGAATGAAATAAAATCATATTATTGTTATGTCTCATACATGTCTTTTCATGACTTGGTTCTTCCTTTTGCTTTTGTCTCCATGTTTAATTCAATGTAAAATATGATTACATTCACCTAGATTTGTTTAATTTTTTATTTTTACATTGTTACAAATATAAATCATAAAATCAGCCTTGATCCTTTGTAATTGATACGTGTGGATTGAGTGGAATTTTTGAGGATATAAACCTCGGGTGACATTCCCAACTATATTGTCCTAGACAGGAAAGATCTGAAATGATTTAGTAAGGTGTTTCATACCTTTTCTTCAACACTGACCAAGTTTTGGAACCCAACTCTCAACAAGTAAACTAGTTCAGAAAAATTTTAACAACATAACAATACTTTCCACAAAAGTGAGATCCCTCTCTCTTTCTCTCCATTTATTTTATATAAAAATTCTCAATGACACATGTCCTCATGCACAAATAAAAAAAATTTAATAATTTAATTAAAGGATTATTCACCCACTACATGTGTCACAGTCTCCCCAAGTTTCACATCTTAATTCCCTTTTTATTTTATTTATTTAGGCATTTTTCCTCACATTCCCCAATTTGCTCCCATTTTTTCTCTTAGTTGTCCCTTAGTTTTTCAATCCCTCATTTAATTTGTGTCCCCTCACTATATTATTAGGAGTCTTCTTTTAGTTAGGATTAGTGGTAGATTGATTCAAGATGCACTCTATGTGATCCACCTATTCTCTCATGTTTTTATTTTCTTTTTATTTAAAAATTCATTTTATTATTGTCATGCACACATGTGCATCTACCCACTTTATTCGTATTTCTTCTTTTACTTAACGTACTATTCTAATTCCTTTATTTCTTTCTTATGGTTTAATTTAGTCAAACATCTTAGACTCATAATCTTGTTAGATTTCTTAGTTTGTATTTTAATAATTAATTAAATACTATATTCTAACAAGGTCTAAACATTTTTATTATGTTTTCTAGGCCATATAGATTTTTAATGAATCACAATTTAATTTCGCAATGTTCCCTTCAAGACGCGCCTCCGTGCTCCAAGGGTGCCACTCACCTTCGACTAGTTTAGAAGTTTGTCTGACACTTGGAGTAAACACTCCACTTGGTCGACCTTGTGAGAGACTAAGGGTTGTTTAAGGAATAAAGATTCCATCTTGTTGTGTGCCCCTTAGAATTATTTGTGAGCGACTATCTCAGTCTACCCTCACGATATTGTGGATCTCTTGAACTAGGTAATCGTTAACCTACAGTTTGGTTCATGGTGGGAGTGCTAGTAGGTTGTGACAGGGATGCTACCACACCTCTCCCTCAATCATTTGGTTTCTGTGTATGGCCCCTCTTCTCCATATGTGAGTTGGATTAGAAAGTGTCACCATGCCTGCATCCATTGACAAGGACAATGTTCATTTTTCATATACATAAATCCATACTGGAATCAATCATATAACACATGCGTAAAAATAAATAATCAAACCAAACAAAAATCCACCCCCCGACTCAATCCAGAGTCCAATGAAGTTTGTTGATTCCATCAGCATCCTCAACCTGTCACGTATCATGCACACTCAAGAGAACTCATCAATAATACATGTCAATATAAATACATCTAGAAATTAACATATAATCATAATGAAATCATAATATAACTCATAATCAAAACATAATCATAATGTATCATAATCAGATCACTTGATTTCAAGTGTCCTCAAAGAATAAGTCAGTATAAAATGTGCTCAGTGGAACTGGATGTTACATACACCCCCTCTTGTTTTAAACTTCGTACCGAAGTTTGTACAATTTAAATGAAATAAATAAATGTATATGACACAAATCTAAATATCCAATCTATCAAAAAAATAAGGAAATTGTTGATGCATCTCATATGCATCCCCCCATGCAGCCGAGTGTGGACTATAGTTGTCCCACTAGACCTTGACCTGATCAACTATTCAATGCCATAAATATCGAGTGTGATGGTATAGTATGTGGATTGGCTCTTCCATGAGAGCACCCTCATCCGACACCTGCAAAGAACTCATGTTAATTACATGTGACGGATTTGAAATATAATTACATTAAAACAGATACATGAAATACAGTGTGCATGCGCCTCAAAGAATCAGGAAAGGCTAGTCGGTAAGCCACAGGTCCTTTATTTCTATAACTTCAAAAGGTCCCACAAATCTAGAAGAAATTTTAGCACCCTTTACAAACTTGATCGAACTCTTATGCGGTTTCACTCGTAGGAAAACCTTGTCACCAACCTCATAACTATGATCAATGTGATACGCATCAACATAACTCTTTTTTCAATCTTGTGCTTCTTTAATCCTTTGTCTTATCGTTCGCCTCTGTTCTTCCATTTATTGGATCACTTTTGGTCCCACCAGGACCTTTTCCTCTAGTCGATCCCAACTCAAAGTTGTCTGACACGGTCGCCCATACAGAAACTCAAACAGTTCCATGTTTATTGAACTTTGATAAATGTTGTTGTACGTGAATTCTACCAATGGTAGGAATTCTTCCCAACATTTATCTTGATTCATTACATACATACACAGCATATCCTCTAAAATTTGATTCATTCTTTCAGTTTGATCATCTATCTTAGGGTGATATGTTGTGCTAAAATTAAATTGTGTTCCCAAAGCCTCTTGGAAACTAGTCCAAAATCATCCAGTAAACATCGATCCTCGATCAGATGTGATCTTTCTTGATACACTGTGTAACCTCACAATCTCGTTGAAAACAAATCTAGCTATGTTCAGTGCCTGATACATCGTACGAACTAGAATAAAGTGTGCACTCTTCGTCAGAGTGTCAACGACTACAAAAATCGAATCGTGTCTCATTTCCGTCAGTGGAAATCCAACAATAAAATCCATTGAAATGACCTCCCATTTCGATTCGGGAATCGCGTGTGGCTGTAAAAATCTCATTGGATGTCTATTTTCAACCTTCACTTGCTGACATTCTAGACATATCACCATGAAATTAACTATATCAAATTGCATTTCTTTCCAAAATAATAAAGGCTTAAGGTATTCCTTCATCTTCGTGACTCCTGGATGATCCATATGTACTCCTCGATGAGCTTCTCTCAAAATTAAATTTCTCAATTCATTGTTAGGCGATACATAAATTTTGTCATTATACCTCGAAAATCCATCGTTGTCCAATGAATAACCTTCAAACTTCGGTACCATCATGGTATCTTGTCCAATATTATCCTTAACTTCCTTGTACTATCCATCGTCTATTTGTAAAGCTAGAATATTTTCTCGAAGATTCATCTTAAGAGGTATTGTTGAGAATATGTGTGGTCTTTGACTCAACGCATCTGCTACTATGTTCATCGTTCCTTTAATGTAAGTAATATAAAAGTCATATTCACTCAGTAGTTCTAACCAATGCCTTTGTCATGCGTTCAATTCACTCTGAGTAAAAATATGTTGCAATCCATAGTGATCAGTGTTTAATTCGAATTTTCGTCCAATAAGATAATGCCTCCAAACTCTCAAGTAATAAAAGATTGTTAATAAATCCAAATCATGTGTTGTGTAATTCTCTTCATGCTTTCTTAATTTCCTTGAAATGTAAGAAATCACTCGACCCTCTTGCATCAAAACTCCACCTAGACCTTCCTTGGATACGTCTGTGCATACCAATAATTCCTTGTCCATATCAGGGACCTTCAGTATCGGTGTTGTGGTTAATAACTCCTTAAGATTTTGAAATGCTTCCACGCATTTCTCTGACCATACGAATTTCTTGTTTTTCTTCTGCACTTCTGTAATTGGATTTTCTATCTTCGAAAAACCTTCGACGAAGCATCCATAATAACCTACTAACCCCATAAAGCTAAGTACTTTTTGTACGTTCATCGGTGCTGGCCATTCCATAATAGCCTCTACTTTCGCTAGATCCACAGTGATACCTTCTCCAGATATGATATGTCACAAGTATGAATCTTTGTTTGGTAAAAAGAACACTTCGAAAGCTTCTCGTACAACTTGTTTTCTCTTAGACATTGTAAAACCAATCTCAATTGTTCATCATGTTCTTTTATCATCTGAGAATAAGTCAGTATGTCGTCAATGAATACTTGTACAAACTTGTCCAAGTATTCGTGGAATACCCCATTCATCAAACTCATGAATACACCCGAGGCATTAGCAATCCAAAAGGTAAAACAATAAACTCATAATGTCTGAATCTCGTCTTAAATTACTCCATTGTGCAAGCTTGTCGCCAGTGGAGACATTACATTCTTGGGAAGGAGACAGTCATCCAAACTAATCATAAGCCACTGCAATTCATGCAGACACAGGGAAAATTGTAGAATGACCACCATCAAAAGTGATCCACATACTTGCAGAAATTCCACCTCAACATCAAGTACAAAACAGGAAGACCAATCGCGTCATTCATTGCCTCAGCAGACCCCCAGTCACGGCACTCACCATGGTGCTAGAATCTTGCGAAAATGAGACATCTGGATGGCCTCAACTCTATGAGACAGTCCCTGACTTCGCCACCACCTACCAAATGTTGGGTGCAAACATAGTTGTCGATAATTTCCATCTTTGGGATGGGTTGTTGTGTCGTATGGGCCATATCTGTGTTCCATAAAGTGAGCGAGCAAAGTTGATCTAGGAATCCAAATACAGTCAGGTGGCAGGACACTTCGGTGTCTAAAAGATAGTGGAGATGCTATAGAAACATTTCTACTGGACGAAACTTCTACAGGAGATCAACAAGTATATCAGGTCTTGCACTGTATGTGCTATTGTCAAACCGACCACTAAGAAACAGAGCTTGTACACCCCTCTTCCTACTCCTGACAGGCCATGGGAATCCATCTCAATGGACTACATGTCGGGACTCCCATCCACCAAGTGGGGAAATGAATGTCTTTTGTGGTTGTTGATCACTTTTCTAAGATGGCGATTTTGGTTGCCTACAAGAAGAGCATAACAGCAGAGGCCACTGCCAAGATCTTCTTTGAACGAGTCTGGGTACGTTTTGGAATCCCTCAAACCATTGTCTCAGATCAGGATAGTCGATTTCTCAGCACATTTTGGTCGAGCCTCTGTTCACTGCTGGACACCAAGCTCACCAAATCCATAGCCTTCCACCCCAAGACAAATGGCCAAACCAAGGTTGTAAATCGAATGATTTTGCACATCCTTCGCATGTATAATTCAAAGCACCATCGCACATGGGATGAGAGCCTTCCCTATGTCCAGCATAGCTACAATCGAGCCCTGCATAGTTCAACCGGCCACAACCCCTTTCAGGTGGGGTTGGGATTCAAACCATTGGGTCCCATAGATGTTGCACTTCCCCTTGCGGTCACCTCGATCAACTCATCTCCTACTCCAACTGAAGCTGACAAAGTCACCCGATTCATTGAGCAGATCCATCACATCCTCCAAGAGGTTCAGGATATCCTACAGAAGTTTAATGACAAGTACAAACAACGCCATGATCGATATCGGGTGCCACATAAGTTTCAGGTGGGCGACAAAGTTTGGTTGCACTTGCAGAAAGAATGCCTTACAGGACCCCATCGGAAGCTTCACCCACTTTTTTATGGGTCGTACACTATCACCAAGTCCGTGGTGGATAATTATTTTGAGCTCAACATTCCTCCTTTCCTTGGCATGCACCCAGTGTTCAGCATGGCTCTCCTTCACCCTTATTTCCCACCATTATTGGACACCTCAGAAGTAGCAGAAAATATGACACCCACAGAGCTCAACTCTGACTGCATACAAAAGGCATCCAATGATAAGATTTTGGACACAAAGATCAAGGGAAATCAACAACAAAGGATCCATCTTTATTGAGTCATCAAAGTAGGGCAGCTCCTACACCAAGGCAAGTGGCTCACCCGGGGCCAAATTCAGCAGAAATTTTCTCATCTGATGGGGGACCTCAACGCAATGGAGAAAATTTATTCCTAAGGAGGGAGGATTGATCCAAATGGATATCGGTGGCCACCCACCTTTTCCAACTGGCTCAAAACAGTTTTCTGACAATTTTGGCAATTTACTATTTTTAGCAGTTTTAACTTTCGAGGCCATTTTGAGGGCCTAAATGAAGGTTTTTTGGGATCGAGCTTCTCAATGATGGTCACAGGCATGATTGAGCCCCCAAAATGAATATCCTTGACGATTCCTTTCCAATGGGCTATCACACGCCTAAAATGGAGATCGTATGCAAAAGTTATGACCCCGGGAAGTTGATGTACTAACTTACCCAAATGGGGCCCACATGACTTTTGGTGCTTCATCTCCTAGGGTCAGGTTTTTGGATGTCTAGGGTTTTGGAATTCTTGTTTATTGTAAAAATTCCTTCAGAGCCTCATTGTAATTTTCTTCTTGCGAATGCGCGCAGCCGTCACATCTCTTCTCAGAGATAAGCCGCCACCATTCCAGCAAGCTTGTGTTCGCTGCATTTTACAGTTTCAACTTATTTCGTTATTGAATAGAAACCAGTTTTACTATATCTCTGTTATTTTGTGTTAAGCACGTATTAATAATCTGTATTCATTTTGTTTTTCTCATAAAATCCAGATCATATATTCCTCCTTAATCCATAACTGATGATATCTTGATCTCAAATCGATCTTTGAAAACATTGTTGCTCTTTTCATTTGGTTAAATAAGTCATCAGTTATTGGCAATAGATATTGGTTCTTGGTCGTAGATTTATTCAATTGATGATAGTCAATGCAAAGCCTCCACGATCTGTTCTTCTTTCTCACAAAAATAACTGGTGCACCCCAAGGTGACACACTTGGACATATGAGTCTCAAGTCTAGCAACTCCTTCAATTGCATTTTCAACTCTTGCAATTCAGGTGTTGACATCTGGTATGTTGTTCTTGCAATCGATTTTGTTCTAGGTTTTAAGTCTATGGTAAATTCCAATTCTCTTTCTAGAGATAAACTTGTCAATTCCTCGGGAAATACATCGGCAAAATCCAAAATTACAGGAAGATTTTATAATCCTTCTGTGTCCCCCATTTTTGTTAAGCGCTAAGATGGCGTACAACTTACACCCTTTGCGCATACTTTTATGTAATTGTAAGGAAGAAATAAACCTCAACAATACTCCCTGGTTTCTTCCAACAATTACTCTGCTCTGTCCCAAATCATATTTTAAAAGTAATTGTTTCGTATTGAAGTTAAGTATCGCATCGTGCGATTCTAACCAATCCATCCTGACCACTATATCCTAAGATCCCAATATTGTAACATACAATTTTACACTTGTCACGAAGTCACCTAAGTTAATGTTACAATCAATAACTTTTCCTCCAACCTTTTTCTTAGCACCTGATGCCATTTCCACATGTCTAAACTCATATTGTTTAACTCTCTTCACCTTAATTCTTTTAAGCGCAACACTAGATATAAAACTTTCACTACCTCCTAGATCTATTAAAATGCTAAAATGTTGATTGACAATCATACATGATGTATCAAGCACGGTGGACTGATGCTCAGCCTGGCGATTATTCACCATTGCATGTATCTTGTGGGCCTTGCCAAAATATCCAACTATCGTAGGTCCTAATGATCTGACAACTCTTGCGTTCTCAATAGGAAAATCTCTCTGGTAATGTGGCTCTCTACATGTCCAACATCCATTCTTCAGTCTGGTGCTCCTATTCCCAGAAGTAGAAGTTGTTGGCCTAAGCTTTTGTTGTACTGGTTTGTTCTGTGGACCAGGCCTAAATTATTGTTGTTGTTGCAGACAATGTTTTTGTTGCTACTATGGTGCTCTGTAATGAGTCCTCTGTTGAGGATTTTTTCGTCACGGTGTCGAGAATACAGGTCCTCTGGGCATATCACGGTGCCCAAAATTATGTCTAATTGGTGTTTGATATTGTTTCCCTCCAGGTGGTGCTTGTCCAGTCTTCCTAGAAGGATTCCTGCCCTGACCCCCACTGTTTACCTCTTCCTCAACAATGAGGTCCTTCTGAACTGCATCGTGCAACATCTGAGGCATAAAGATCCTCACTTTCGCACAGATGTTGAAGTTGAGGCTGAACACAAACTTATTAACCTTTAATTTCTCAATGTTCAGATGTGGATCATATATAAGTATCTCCATGTACTTGGACTCATACTCTGGTACCATACAACTGCCCTGTTATAAGTCATTGAACTCATTAAGCTGGCTCTCAATGAATTCATCGGACAAGTACCTCTCCCAGAATCATTTCTCGAACAATTCCCATGAACGTCTTCAATGACCATGTTTAGTGGAGGTAAGAGTGTCTTCCACCAAAGAATAGCAATCCCTTTCAGTTGAAAGACCACCATGCAGACTTTCATGTTGGAGCTATAATCCCATAATGCAAAGCACATCACCATGTTTTCCAACCATGCCTCGGTGGCTAAGTCGTTTGTGGCACCCCTGAACTCAAGAAATTTCACTTTCTTGAGTTCTTTGTGTATACTACTACTACCTGTCAGAGTACATTGTGAACCCTCGTTGAGCACAGACTCTCTATGCTCATCTTGATCCAAGTGGTTGATCAATGCCTCTGACATCCTCTGGAAGGATCTCATTATACCTACCACATCTCCCACAACAACCTGCTCCTGCTCAGTATTCTACTCCTCTCCAAGTGGATTTGATCCCTCTTGCGTGGATGCTCTCAGAGGAAGCATACCTCTTCAACCTGCACCACGTCATCTACTCATCCTGTGTCCTCTGACCATGATACTTGTCATGAAAAAATCCAAATTTGTATTAGCGATACATCTTTAACTATAAAACAAAACATTGGAAGGAGTAACGGGTCTATTGTCGCGGAGTTGAACCCGCTCTAATACCATATGTAACGAACCTCCATAATAATGAACGTTTGAAATTTAAGGAAACAATTATTTATGTATTTATAAAAAAAAATTGTTTTTCTTTTTGTGTCCAATAATATCATGTATATTATTTAATGGCACAATCAATCCTTCAAAAATTTAAGATATAGAAATATTTTCATCAAGGTAATTCACAATTACATAATCGTTACTCATAACATCTTAATTGATAAGTCTGAACTATATATCTTGACATTATTGTTCAAAAGTGGAATAGGAGGTTGATATTATATACCCAATTATAGATTTCACTTATTCTAATTAATCACTACTAAGCTTTACAACCTCTCATTATATACGTATTTCTTTCTTACCAACTTAATCAACATTATCATAACACAAAAGTTCTAATTTATTTGTGAAGGACATCCATGAAATTCATCAAGGTAAAAGTTTACTCATTTTCAAACCTTCAATAAATGAACTAAACTATAGATTACAACTATCAACCAGAGTGGATAACAACAAAACTATGAAAATCATGGGAACTTTATTTATCCTCTATTTATTTTACGAAGTTACAATTATGTGTGCTTCATTTAGTATGTGGCGCATAAGCACATCGCTCTACGAGTGGACAAATTATTTTATACTTTAAAAATCGTTAGTGATTATAAGCGGAAGTATTTAGACCCAATTGATAGAGAATTCTTATCACTCGCCAATTATACTTAAGTCTAATCATTAAATTATAACTCGTACCCTTATATATAATACTAAAATTAAATCAAATAATCATACTTAAGTAAGTGATGTATGAGGATTTTCCCCAACCCGGAAATCTTGGGCAATTTGCCCACCAATCTCAAGACTTCACTGATACCTCCCAGCAAATGCTAGGGGTATTTTTCTTTCCCCTTAGCCCCCCAAGCCACAAAGGGGCCATACAAATGATTATTAGGATTGTTGTTTGTTATCGCACAAACTGTAGGTTGGGAAAATCCTAACCCAATCCACTAGATGGCGATAAGGGTGGGAGATCTTACCCACTGTCACCTCAGATAAATCCTCCCTCGCTTCTATGAAGGGAGAATATGACACAAGGGGGATTCTGAGGTGACCCTAGGGGGGAAATGAGATGGAAAGTGATACTTATGAAGAGATTCCCCTATAGGTCAAGTTACTAAGTGGAGAGTGGCCCTAGGGGGGAAATGAGATCAAAAGTGATACTTATGAAGAGATTCCCCTATAGGTAAAGTTACTAAGTGGAGAGTAGCTTGACAACAAGCTTTGGAGGTGGTTTATGGTTGCCAAGTGTTTGAGTACCTGCAAAAGATAGTTGTACCCGCCTGAGACACAAGAAAAGACAAGATCCAAGCTAAACAATCCAATGTACAAGCAAGTTAAGGTTTTTGTCCCTATTTACAACATTCAATGGAAATATATATCAACAAGAACAATATCTATTTACTGCATATTCAACCATCAAAATTGTCAAATAATTATTGGACAATGAAGTACTAAAACAGTAGATAAATTTCCAATACTTAAGCATGAACTTTGACGGTAAATTAGGGATGCCAAATGAAGTTATCAACAAAGTGTTAGGGAATCCTTATGGATATAGCAAACAATTTCTATAGCAGCAAGTTCCAACCATAAAAATCAACAAGTAAATCATAAAAAAGATAGTGCATAACGAGTAGAACAGTAATTTAGGTTTAGAAGTCAATTTCCACAGTTAAAAAGTGAGTAAATGATGAAATAAAGTGAATTTTGTTGCATCCCTAATGCTTGTATCATTTAATTTATTGTAGAAATGAAATCCTTGTCTAAAAGAGGACGTCCTTAGGGCACAAGAAAGCTTATAACATGTAGAAAAAATTTCAACTTAAACAATTTCAATATCTCATAATTCTACGTATCCCAATGCAATGATTTTATTTCTCCAATGCAAGAGATTAGTTCCTTTAACTATTGGGTTATGGAGTCTTTAAACATGAAATAACTAGTTGTGCTACTTCCTTCGGGGTGTAAGCCCTTTTACTCCCCAAGGAAAGCAAGACTAGATAAGAAAAACCCTAGGAGGGTGTAAACCCTTTTACTGCTCCTAGTATTCCTTTATGCAACAAATTATTCCAAGACAAATATGATGGGCTTAGTGGGGTTGTATGCCCTTATACTCCCAAAAATATTAGAAAATTAACATTGTGACCAATAAAAGAAGCAATAACATGAAATATTCCTTACCTAGTCCAAGCATTAACAATATAAACTCCTTTTAACCAAGAAAATCCACCATAAAAGGCAAGAAATAACATCCAAGAAACATATCACCTTACTTATTCATCCAATAGAAAAAGAAACGATTGCAAGAGATAGTAGAAAGAGATAGACAAAATTTCCCAAGTAGGGAAAAAAATTCAGCCAAGAATCTTCTCCAAGATGGGAGAGTTATGATATAAATGAAATAGAAGTGATCCTTATTTATACAAATCCTCTGTAACGTGTTTGTCCACTTAATTTTAGGGTAAACCACAAATTAAGGGGTCAACAACCCTTACTTTTCCCCTTTACAAAAGTAATTTGACTTTAATTCAAAAAATGCACAAAAGAAAACCCCAATACGACATCATCCCTCTAAAGGGTGACATTTTGGAACCTTTTGCAAGTCATTGGAGTAGAAGATGGAAATCGTTGGGCCTTATAGGGATTCCCTCTCATGCACTAGGGTTTCTTCCTTCAATCCATTCCTTCTTCCATCAAAATGTGACAAGTTTCAAGTTAATCAACACCACCACCCCAAGCCCTAGCCCCACAAGACGTTAAGCCCTCCAAATGTGACTTTTTTGCCTCCAGAGGAAAAACGGTGGGCTAGTAGGGACATAGGTGAGTTCCTCCAAGGTGTCCATGTGGCCTCCAAAGGCTATAATAATCCTCCAGTGTATGGGCCTTGGTATCCAACTTGTGGGCTTCAAGCCCCAAGGAATCCCAAGCTATGCTTGTTCTTCCAAATCTGTCCACCAAGCAAGGTCCTGCAAAGACAATGAATATGCCCTCCAAGGATCTCAAGTAAAATGCATCATGATAAGTAAATAAAGTCAATAAAAGAGTCATCTAATCATGTACATCAAAAACCACCTCATCAAAATAAACAAGTTCGCAAAGACCCTAAGCAATTTTTCAAGTTTAGGTATGGGAGGGTTGACAAAGCGACCTATTGGGTGAATCGTACCTCAAGTTTAGGAGTGTTTCCATAGGGGGTCCCTCTCTAATACATGTGGACAAAGTGACATGGATGGGGGAAAGACTCTTGGGCATGGGATTCATGACATACAAGGGATCATAGTATCTCATTTATGGGTGCCTTTGTAGAGGGTGTGTTGCACCTTCATTTTAAATGCATCATTTTTCCAAACCCATTTATTGTTTTTGTTTCTTTAAGACATTTCAAAGTTGAAGTCAATGTGGGGCTTCTACCTAAGCATGAAAAACAGCTCCCACCTTGAGTCTACCCTGGTCACATCATGCTTCCCCAAGTTGAAGACAATGTGTGGGGCTTCTACCTAAGCATGAAAAACATTGCCCACACATGCTTCACTTTGGTTGGCATTTTGTATTAATTATTTTCACGAAGCCCATCAGTTTCTTATGAGAGTTCATTTTTCTCGAGATCCCTGGGTGAGCATCTAGAAGGTTCATGATTTTATTTTATCGTTTTCTAGCTACAATCCTTTGGGCCTTCAGCCCCTTATTCCCATGAAATGAGGGGCAATCCCTTCTTGGGTCAGTACATCAGAAAATCCCAAAAGGTTAAGAGATGATGGGATGAAGCATGGAAAGTGAAAATTATGGTCGGGAATGGCACGATGACTCATCAAGAGGACCTCCCAGTAGCAAACCTATCCCTAAGGGTGACCCACTTACTAGGGTGCAATGTCAACCACCACGGTGAAACAAGGAAAAGAGCATAACTTCCAAGCAGAGGTTACATAATAAAAACTAGTTTAAAATGAATCAAGCTCAAATGCCTCAAATATTAAAATGACACTCACCATAATACCTGGTGTGTACCTCATGGAGAAAGACCCAATGTCTTTCGGAAGCAAGCTGATGTGGTGGATACCCTCATTATGAAACCGGAATGGTGGTGGAGAGGTGGGTCTTTGTCTATGCAAGTGGTCATTGTTGGTCAATTTTTCCCTCAGTACTCCATGTCTGCAACCTGAGGGCCTCGATACATAATCTCCTTAGTTATACCTAGGAATTGGGGATAACATCTAGCTCCAACTTGGGGACATGTGCTCGTCGTAGAGTGCATGAGAACCATAGCATCTCATGTCAGACCTATTCCTACACACACTAAAACTACAAACTCGTTAAGTGTAGAAAGGATCACTCATCCTTTGTCCATATAATCAAAAAACAAAAATGACAACCAATCCAAAAAATATTTTTTTATTTATTTTTCATATATATGATGAAAAGAGAAACACGTAGATCAATAATGCAAGTACAGAAAAATGAAAATCAAATATGAAATGAAACTAAACGACCATGAGAAATCAATATGAAAATGCAAGAAATCAAGATGACTTACCTACTTACATGGGGCCTTGGGGCCCTAAAGATCAGGTCCTGAAATATCAGGTGAAGTCGTACAACCAATGCAACCACATGTTCATGATTTAATCAAAGTATCTCCCCCTATGCTTAATCATGTGAAACAACAAAGATAAGTCCAAAACATAATAATCATGAGCATAAATACACATGTAATATTATGAAATGAAACTCATGGATATGGGTGGGAGGAAGGAAATTATGTTGGAAAGAGAAAACACCATCTTGATCATCCTAGAAATCCTACCTGAAACTATAGCCAAAAGTCTGATCAATCCATCTCTAAAGAGGGATACCATGTATAGATGGAAACTCTTCTTCATCTTCACTTAGAATATCACTGCTTCGTGAAGGATGAGAATAGGTAAGGGATCCCATGAAAACCTTATGAGTCCCCAGAGAAGAGGAAACGAGATAAGGGACAACCTCAGGTCCTAAGAAGAACTATTTTCCCATACCCAAAATATGTTGCTTCTTCATCTACAAATATTTTTGAAGGGTTGCAAGATGAAAATATTGTTGCTCTATGGTGTGAGTCTTTGACTGCTCTGTAATTTCCATGTACTAGTATCTATCTAAATCTGGGGGCAAAGGTGGATTAAAGTTTTCATAGAATAAATATGTATCCCCAAAAGGATATGCATCACAACTCCCAAAGGATGATTGAATATCACCCTGAGTATACTGCGACAAGTCATCCTCAAATGGACAGAACAAATATGTAAACATAGCATCACCAAGATGTCAAACATAGGAATCATATATGCATGAAGACCAGTCCCTAGAAGACGACAACTCAAACTCCTTTGCTTGAGAGCTACCTTCAAAGTCGTAAATAAGATCTCCTTAAAAAATAATGCAACCCACACCCCATCTACGTCTCCCAACATGTATGAAATCATCAATATGTTGATCAACCATGTCTGATGGGTCCTCCACAATATCATCTATGTCACTTATGTCATTCATTTCTTCATCTTCATGTGCAGGAGGCAGGACAACTTCACCTTCATCAAGCAAAATAATGGACACATTTCTCTCATCTGGGTCTTCATTATGGAGATATTCTTGACAACTTTATTCATAGATATTTTCTTCCATCACTTATTATGCATTATTGGGTGGATGATACTCTTCTTCAATTTTACATTCCTCACTTATTGTCTCATCATCCACAGGAAAACCTTCTCTGTAAAGAGCGTCTTTGAGCTCTTGGAAAGTATCTTGAAAATTCTGAGTGGTTGGTCGATAATGCCTGAGAAATTCTTCAATGAGCTTTGTAGAAGATGGGATACTTTTTGGATCACATGAGTGTGCAAGCCACTTTCTTTGACTTTCTTCCAAAGAAGACACAAAAATTTTCATGTAGCACATTTAAACTTAAAGCATACTTGACTAGAGCTGGATAACCATTAAATTTAGGGAAAATTTCCCTCCACTGTAGAGAAATTATTTCGATATCTAGGAATATTTTGAACATCAATCGAAGGATACACCTTATGGAATTTCCATGGTAAGTCCCATCATGCCATGGTCCCATTACTTAGGGTAGTACCTCAATGGAGTCGCCAGATGAACTTTATGAAAGGATCATCAAAAATGGAAAAGGGAACTTCCCTCAGATGGATTCGCTAGGCAAGCTTACAGGAAAAGGATTTAGGATCACATCTTTCCAGAGTGTCGTTAGGTCACGAAATAGGATTCAAAATCCTCCCCGACAACAACACCAAAGTGTTATCGCACAAACTGTAGGTTGGGAAAATCCCAACCCAATACAATAGATGGGGATAATGATGGGAGATCTTACCCATTGTCACCTCAAATAAACCCTCCCTCGCTTCTGTGAAAGAAGAATCTAACACAAGGGGGAGTCTTGGGTGACCCTATGGGGGAAATGAGATGGAAAGTGATACTTATGAAGATATGCCCCTATAGGTCAAGTTACTAAGTGGAGAGTAGCTTAACAATGAGCTTCATAGGTGGTTTATGGTTTCCAAGTGTTTGAGTACCTGCGGAACATAGTTGTTGGATTACTGAGAGAGGGGGTGAATCAGTAATAGATCAATCTAATATTTTTTAACCATAATATGCAAGTGTTATATTTATTTATGATCAATGTAGCATTATCATACAATAGTTACAGAGTAAATAAGAAATGAACAAATTAGCAATCATACACATACACAGTACAGCAATGTTTTTACATGGAAACTCAAAGCGAGAGAAAACCACATAATGTTTTTTCTTATATGTCTTTAAGAATTACATTCATTAGAAGCACCAACTTCCTTTGTTTTCCAACTGCAACTGTGAGGATCCAACCCCCTAGTTTATTAGGATACAACCTGAGGGAAGCTCCAACTCCCCATTTCTTTGGATACAACCAGAAGGAGGCTACAACCCCCTATGTTCTTCGGATACAACCGAAAGGTGGCTACAACCACCTGTCTTTGCCTCGTCCAACTGCCCTGATGTAGAAGTATAATGATGAAACCACTTTCACACTATCACTTTAAGATATACCACTGTAAAAATGTACCAACCTGTACCGCTAACCTACAGCCAACCTGTATTGTTTCCCTGTGATCAACCTGTATCTGAACTGAGCATGTATCAGATACATGACTGGTAGTTATGTAGTAAGAATATGTATGTTACCTATCTATAGAACATCATGCATATGTACGCGACCTATCTGTTATGCAGTATGTGTATGCCTTCTGAGAACTAGGGGTTTCTTTCTTCTGAAAAATTCTGACCCTCTGCAACCTCCTTCACATAGATCTACAACCTGTCATTGTATCTAGACTATAAATGTACCTTGTGCATGCATCCTCATACATAAACTTTACCAAAAGCATCTATATCTCTCTCTAGTCATGTGCCATATAATTGTGTGTAATCATGAACAAGTATAATAACCCTCACATGAACTAGACATTAAATCCTTTCTGACATTCAACCTCTCAATACTTCAGCCACTTCTCAAATACAAGTTCTTAACCATGTATCACAAGAACCCTTAACCATATGCCAAGAAATACAAGATGTGCCTCAATACTAACAAATGATAAATATTGATTATACCGGCACTATATTTTTGTAGATCTAATTTATACAGAAGGTCCCATGCAGCCGCTATTCTCTCTAGGGAAAATCCTCAAATCTCCATAACCATTGTTACACATTATTTTCGTCATCCCTATGACCGTTAATGATGTAAACATATATGTTTCCTTCAGAGGGGTCAGTGGCTTGAGTTCCTGAAGAAAGAAGAGAGAAGAACTTTTCCTGAAAAAAGAAGTTGCATTCTCCTTTGTAAAAACCCTATTAAAGAGGATGTTCTCAGGTTTCTATATAGGCAAGGTGCGAGAATTCCTGATTCTCGCAGGCTACACCATAGCTGGGTTGTGAGAGGTTCGCAGGTTGCTCTATAAGCAGGGTGCGAGAATGCTCATACGTGCGAAAAATGAGCATCTTCTCGATGCTTCTAGAAGGAGAAACTTCCATGGTGAGGTGGCATCCAAATGGTTTGGATCTTACTTTCTTTCATGAATTGGTGGGATCATCCTAACCTCTTCACCTTATCCTCTTCAGCTTATAAAAGGAGAGGAGCTCTCATGGAAAAGTTTAAGCTTTGGAGTTTGGAGCTTTTTATTTTGGAGCTTGGATTGGATTGAGCTTTGGAGATTGTTAGCTTGGCTAGATGAGCCATTTTGTCAAGATAGATCATGAATATTATCAGATCTATTCTCTCGGAATTCTTGGAGTGGAAGTGTGTGGGGAACGAAGGACAGTTGGAAGAGACCTTACGAAATCAAGGCTATGGTTGTAATCTCTCTTTCACATTTAATATGATACAGTAATATGATTCTTTCCTATAAAGTTTGTTGTGTTTTATTGTATGATTCCTTGATCACATACATAGGTTTATATTGAGTTCATGCTATTACTATCACTTTGGTTGGTTGTGTTCTTTTGCAGGTACATCATTGTATGAACGTTGGAATAAAGCTAGGATGGCGATAGCGAGAAAAGAACTAGTCAACATTTAAGGACCCTTCCTCAGTTTCCTGTAACTTTGGGAGGGAAAACTGTCTTTATTGATGTCATGGTCGTCCAAGACCCCTTGTATTTGGCTTTACTCCTTGGGTGAGATTATGTCTATGCCATGAAAGATATTATGTCTACACTTTTTTGTGTGATATATTTCCCTCACGATGGATGGGTTGTGACTGTTGATCAAATTTCATTCATTGACCCTGACTAGATTACCTCCCTGAATGGTTCTTATATGCAGACAGTATTACCCCCGCCACAGGTCAATTATGTGGCGTTGTCGCCCATGGATTCAACTTCTGATGACTTAGATCCAGTAGTTGACATGGTGATCTCTTCGATAGGGTTGTTAGATCTTGATCTCTTTACTCTTGTCGTGACCCTCGACATGGTGTCCTTCCAGAGTGTGTTTCTTCCTTCCAATGAAGACCTCTTGGAAGCCATGACTAAGTTTTGTCCCTTGACATGGTGTCCTTCCGGAGCATTGTCCTCTTGGAATCCATGATCAAGAAGAGAGTCGAGGATAGTTTTTGCGTCTCTGAGGCAACCTCGTTAAAAAATGAAACAGAGGTCTTAGAGCATAGTTCTTGTTTCTATGTCAAGCTCGTTAACAAATGAAATAGTTTTCCCCCTCTCTATTTGAGTCAAGTCCTTCGTCTAGTATATGAAGCTTCATTTCATTCTCATTTGCAGTTGAATGAAATGAAGCTTGGGGGGCATTTGCCTCAGCCTCTGGACTTCATGCTGAAGTTAAACTGCTAGCTTCTTAAGATGGGGGTTAAGTACCAACCATCCTTGTGTTATGCATTGGGAAGTCGCAAGCATAGTTTTCTATGGTTCAAGCTTGTGTAAAAATGAAACCACTTACCTCAAGAATAGTTTCCTCTGGTTCAAGCTTGCGTAAAAAATGAAACCATGTCCAAGCATAGTTTTTTTTTTGTTTTAAAGCTTGCGTAAAAATGAAAACAATCCCGAGATTAGTCTTTGTTCTTTCTCATGCTCGTAAATACATGAGAATAAGTTGTCGAGCTTAGTCTTTGTTCTTTCTCGTGCTCATAAATCAATGAGAATGTAACCGAGTATAATTTTATCACTTTTTCGGACTCGTAAAGGTTATACAAAAAAGGAACCCCCTGGAGTTCCCTTTAAGCTCTTTTCAGACTCTCTAAACATCAAAAGATTGACGAGTGATCTTGTTCTTTTCTTGCTTGTAAAATTATTTGAAGAAAACGTTCGGTGAGCGATATTTTATCACTTTTTTGGTCTCGTCGAACTAATTTACGAAAAAGGAACTGAGAGAGTTATTTTTAAGTGTTTTTCAGACTCTTAAAACATGAAAAACCCCTGAGTTTTCTTTCTTTGGACTCATAAAACAAGCATTGAAAGGCCCATGTGGGACCGAACCACTCCTTCCTAGGGTTCATTAAACATACTTCTAGGGACTCGTCCAAAGGATGAGCTTACATTACAAGAATATTTTATCCTCCTCAAGCTTGTGTAAAAATAAAGAGGTACTTGCCAGAAATGGTGGGGGGGGGATTTGGGAAAGAAATGTATCTAAACCTGTATTCTGTGGAAGAGTCACTTTTGAACATGACACCCTTTCACTCACTTTGTGTCTAAGTTGGAAAATCCGCTTGTCTCTTGATCATACTCCTTTATAAGATTACAAATTGGTCTGTGATCCCTGTTGTTGAGTCATTTTTTCCAAGACATTTGTCGTGTCGTCAATATGTTCAAAGAGAAGTTCAACCCTGAAATCCTTTTATTGCATCGGCCATTTCTGCAGTCCTTAAGCATTCTATTGCGTCGGCCATCCCTGAGTCAGTCCTGAATCACTTGTTACTCTGATCCACTTCAAATCTTGTTACCCATTTCATGTCATTGATGTGGGATATATTAAGGACCTCCTGTGACGAGTCTTTTCTTGTCGACTTCAACTCATTATCCAAGAATTAGACTTAGAAACCAATTGGTACCTTGGAACTTGCATGCCTCAATGGAAGGTTTCCTCGCTTTCAACAATGGGTTTTCATTATCAACCCCTGATCAAGAGATTCCGTCGAATGTTCAGCCTCAGCTCATTGATTCACATTCGTTGGATTGTACTAGTGTACCTTGGGAGTCAATGACATTAATGGTGATTTCTCTTGCACTTGTTAACGGTATATACTAATGACTGGTAATCAAGTGGTTTCTACCATGTTCGACTTCGACACATGTATTTGCATGGTTAGATTTGTACTATAGAGTGGTGGAGATGAAGACCATGGATATTTTCTAACAGATTCAAGTTGCGTTGGAGTATTTTCAGTTTGTACTATTGCATAGATCCACATTGTATGCCTCGTGGCTATGTTCAAATTTGAGTCTTTAACACATAGATCCACAGTGTATTTTTTGGTGGCTATGTTCAGATTTGAGTCATATTGGCATGGATCCACAGTGTATGTTTGGTGGCCATGACCTGTCTTACTTAACATGGATCTTCGCATGTCGGCATTTATGCTCTGATTCATTTGTATTATGAGTATGGGAATTCCTACCTCAGTGATGATATATTATTGTATTGCATTTCCTTGTTTGTTGGAAGGTTTCCGACCGACTGTTCCTTATTCCCTACACACACTCGACAAAGTATTTCAGCTATCACTATGTTCTAACTTCATACTTTGGGGGGCTCTCTGTTACACATTATTT
>SNQJ01S0018602.1:22909-71994 GCA_010110895.2 Picea sitchensis | reverse complement strand
AAACGGTATGTCACCTATCCCTCTTTAGTTAGTAAATTCAATATTTAAAACTTAAGGAAAGCGTCATGTTCTGGTGTGTTTTGTTCTAGATCTAGGTGGATCTAGGGAGATCAGTTAGTGTCCACACCTACCGATTTATCCAACATCAAAATTGGTGACTCCACTGGGGAACATATTGTTTCCTAGTTAGTCTAGTTTCCCTTGCTTTGATTTCTTGTTTTCTGGTTTCTGAGTCTGTGGGAGATCCATCCAGACTCTCTGGATCTGAAAGTTCACTTAGACTCTTTGTCCTTTTTCCAAATTCCTTTTGATTACAGACATTCCCGCACTTCACATGTATACAGCCTGTGAAAACCCTTGATTTTTGCACCTTATTGTTCAGTCCAGTGCGACCTTCTTGCACCCTACTTATGTCTAAACTGCGAACATGCCTAATTTTCGCACTGCACTTCACTACTAGGCTGCGAACTTGTTTGTAAACTTTTTTGGATTGGATCTTGGAATCTTTTGATGTCCAGTTTTGATTTGATCAGCTCGATTGAGCTTTTGGAGCCTATATTGATCTGTTTACAGTCTGCTTGACATTATTGGAGTTGATTTTAGCCATATATGCTTTGTTTGGTTTTGAAGGATTAGTCTCTTGATTTGAGTGTCTTTCAATTAAAAAGCATGTGTTTTCTTTAGGATTGTTTAGGGAAAGATCAGATTTCTTCTGAATAGTTTGCTTTAAAAGAAAACTTTTAGTTTGGGTCTCTTTGTTTTAAGAAAGTTCATTATTGCTTTTAGTGAAATTTTTTAAACAAAAAGATTTAATTTCTTGCTTTATATTAGATTAGGGGCATCCTTTCATTTGAAGTAGTGAAATTGCATGATTCTTGGCATTTTTTGGTCTTAAATTCCGAAAAATTTTCCCCCTCATGGCCGGGGGGGGGCATGAATCGTGCATTGGTGTACAGTATCTTTTCGTCATTTCTTGAGAATATTGATATTGATGAGTTTAATATATTTTGGGACATTGTGTATATGGGAATCATAAATGTTTTCTCCTTCTCATAGCATAGATTTCATCAAAATCAAAAGATTGCATCTTCATATATTTGCATAACTTTCAAGTCGGTCAAAACACCATATTGTCCACGCATTTTCCTTTTGAGTAACAACAACCTTAAAAATAAAGTGCTTATAAAAATTGATTAGACATTTTTATATTTTCTGGTAGCAAACCTACATTAGATTAGTTGTAGAGATTTGGAATAGGTGTGAAAGATAACTTTCTAAAGCTGCAAACAAACATAATCTCTTGTGATAGGGAGAGTTAAATCCACTTACTACATTTTTCCTTGGGAATCCCTTCTCACACAAGGGTCAATCACGAGGTCGGATTAAGACTGGCAGAGTTACTCACCCTTCTTGTAGAGATTGTGCATATTATGGGGGTCGCTTGAAAGTATACCCACAATTATGAGTGGAATTCTTTCGAGTTGATTTCGGGCTAGATACCCTGCCTTTGCACGTGGATTAGACTATCGACTGTCTCCCCAGGAATTATTGTAGTAATTGGTAGCCTTAGTGCCCTATATCTCTAGGTTTTTTACACAAGGTGACTGTGGAGGGGCAAGTCTTCACGGTACCTGGAATCGACGTTGGCCAAACTCACTCGGGCTCCTTGGAGGGTATACCCATGATTATGTGTGGGAGCTTGAACCAGGGTGTAAGTCCGTTAAGCAGGTCGTCAACATAACTTTTCCACCCGCTCTATCTCATCCCCTTCTTGCATTTTTCTCGCGACATTGGATTTAATCACCAACTAGTGTGCTCATTGTGAGAAGGTTTTGTTTGCTTGTTTGCTTATTAGATTTTTAGCGTGTTGTTTTTTCTCCCTAGTGGACTCTAGATTGGATTTTTTTTTTTGATGGCGTCAATTCCCGAAATGACCAATGAAGGAACCTATGCTCCATGGGAGCCTTTTGTTTTTCCTTCTTACGGAAACATCCGTCCTCCTCACATCGCTACTTTGAGCCTTCCAGGTCTCACAATTGGATTACTGGTATGGTTGTTTTCCACTCAGGTAATCCCGAATGCAGTCAGTGCTTCGGTCATAATCACTTCCCCCCAAGAGCATCAATCTCATGTTGATCCTTCACCTTCTTCACCAGTAAGGTCTTCTTCACCTTCTTCACTTGCAAGGTTTTCTTCCATTTCATCTTCTTCGCCAAGTGAAAGCTCTCAAGCTAGTAACTCAATGAATAAAGAGAAAAATAAAAGGAAGAAGAAGAAGAAGAAAAATAAGAAAGGACCCAAGCTTCCAACCACTATCAGACAAGTTAGAAAACAACCAGTTACTGTCGATCGTTTTGGGAGTGTTGATGATGTCAATATCACCCAAACAACCCGTAAGCTCAAGTACCCTTGCAGGCTTTGTAAGGGTAGCCATCTTCTTAAGGATTGCCTTGGTCTATCCAAGGTTATAGAAGCATGGTCTACACATCCTCTCCAACCCATGTCATTAGCCTTTGAACAACATGTTGATGACTTCCCGTCGACTAGTCACGATATAGTTGGGAAAAAGAAAAGTAGAGCCAAGTTCTCATGTATGTTATGCAAAGGGCATCATTTAACTCATCTTCTCCCTCATATGGAAGAAGCCTCTAAATTCATGGAAGACATGACTATTTCATAGCCTCAACTTCCAGCTTCTTATCGCAAGATTTCTCTCAACCCACCTGTAGTTGATGGAATGATCAATCTGCTTCCCCCGTCAGTTAGTCTGGTTGATCTAGTGGTCAATCTAGTCACATCCTTGGTTGAACCAGTAGACCAAATGGTCAATCCGATCCCATCCTCGGTTGATCCCACTCTCCTGTTAGAGAATGAAACCCAAGCGGTCGATCCTTTTCCAAGCGTCGATCCCATTCTCCCCTTAGAGAATGCAACCCAAGTGGTCGATCCGATCTCTTCATTGGTCGATCCTACTCTCCCGCTTGAGAGTAAACATGATACTGCCCACGTTTTTCTTGTTGATACAGACTATGCCATGCCGGGGGGTATTCCTCCTTCTCTCATGGAACCTCCTCCAAGTAATGAGGCCATCCTTTTTAATTGGCATGTGCTAATTGGACCTCATCTTCCCTCTCACAGTCCTTTCCAGATTACAACACAGGTTTGTGGTCGAGACGTTCCTTAGATGCTAATAGATGAAGGTGCGTCCATTAGTATTTTGTCCTCTATTTGTTGGCAGGCTTTGGGTTGTCCTCAGCTTACGTCGGTTACGCAGAATCTGTTAGCTTTTAACAGAAGAACTAGTCAACCTTTAGGGACCCTTCCTCAGTTTCCTGTAACTTTGCAAGGGAAAACTGTCTTTATTGATTTCATGGTCATCCAAGACCCCTTGTATTTTTCTTTACTCCTTGGGCGAGATTATGTCTATGCCATGAAAGCTATTGTGTCTACTCTTTTTTAGTGATATCTTTCCCTCACGATGGGCGGGCTATGATTGTTGATCAACTTTCATGCATTGACCCCAACTGGATTTCCTCCCTGAATGGTTCTTATATGCAGACAGTATCACACCCGCCACAGGTCAATTATGTGGCATTGTCGCCCATGGATTCAACTTCTGATGACTTAGATCCAGTAGTGGACATGGTGATCTCTTCGATGGGGTTGTTAGAGCCTGGTCTCTTTACTCCTGTTGCGACCCTCGACATGGTGTCCTTCCAGAGTGTGTTTCTTCCTTCCAGTGAAGACCTCTTGGAAGCCATGACTGATTTTTTTCCCTTGACCTGGTGTCCTTCTGAAGCATTGTCCTCTTGGAATCCATGATCAAGAAGAGAGTCGAGGATAGTTTTTGAGTCTCTTAGGCAACCTCGTTAAAAAATGAAACAGAGGTATTTGAGCATAGTTTTCTAATTTCAAGATCGTTAAAAAATGAAACCACTTACGGGGATAGTTTTTTCGTCTCTGTGGCAACCTCGTTAAAAAATGAAACAGAGGTTACGAGCATAGTTATTTTTTATGTGTCAAGCTCGTTAAAAAATGAAATAGTTTTCCCCCTCTCTATTTGGGTCAAGTGCTTTGTCTAGTATTTGAAGCTTCATTCAATTCTCCTTTGCAGTTAGATGAAATGAAGCTTGGGGGGCATTTTCCTCAGCCTCTGGACTTCATGTTGAAGTTGAGTCGCTAGCTTCCTACGCTGGGGGCTACATACCAACCATGCATTGGGAAGTCACAAGCATAGTTTTCTATGGTTCAAGCTTGTGTAAAAATGAAACCACCTACCTCAAGTGTAATTTCCTCTGGTTCAAGCTTGTGTAAAAATGAAACCAGGTCCAAGCATAGTTTTGTTTTGTTTTAAAGCTTGCGTAAAAATTAAAACAATCCCAAGCTTAGTCTTTGTTCTTTCTCATGATCGTTAATACATGAGAATAAGTTACCGAGCTTAGTATTTGTTATTTCTCGTGCTCGTAAATCAATGAGAATGAAACCGAGTATACTTTTATCACTTTTTCGGACTCGTAAAGGTTATACGAAAAAGGAACCCACTGGAGTTCCCTTTAAGATCTTTTCAGACTCTCTAAACATGAAAAGATTGTCGAGCGACCTTGATCTTTTCATGCTCGTTAAAGTATTTGAAGAAAACGTCTATTGAGTGATAGTTTATCTCTTTTTTGGTCTCATCAAACTACTTTACGAAAAAGGAACTGAGAGAGTTCTCTTTAAGTGTTTTTTGGACTCTCTAAACATGAAAAACCCCTGAGTTTTCTTTCTTTGGACTCGCTAAATAAACATCGAAAGGACAAAATGGGACCGAACCACTCCTTCCTAGGGTTCGTTAAACATACTTCGAGGGACTCGTCCAAAGGATGAGCTTACATTACAAGCATATGTTATCCTCCTCAAGCTTGCGTAAAATAAAGAGGTACTCGCCAGAAATGGTGGGGGGAAATTTTGGAAAGAAATGTGTCTAAACCTGTATTCCATGGAAGAGTCGTTTTTTAACATGAAACCCTTTCACTCACCTTGTGTCTAGGTTGGAAAATCCACTTGTCTCTTGATCATACTCCTTTATAAGATTACAAATCGATATGTGATCCCTGTTGTTGAATTAGTGTTTCCAAGACAGTTGTCGTGTCGTCAATTTGTTCAAAGAGAAGTTCAACCCAGAAAGCCTTCTATTGTGTCGGCCATTTCTGCAGTCCTTAAAGCCTTCTATTGTGTCAGCCATCCCTGAGTCACTCCTGAATCACTTTTTACTATGATCTACATCAAATCTTGTTACATGTTTCATGTCATTGATGAGGGATACATTAAGGCCCTCCTGTGACGAGTCTTTTCCTGTCGACTTCAACTCATTATCCAGGAATTAGACTTAGAAACTAATTGGTACCTTGGAACTTGCATGCCTCAATGGAAGGTTTCCTCGCTTTTGACAATGGGTTTTCATTATTGACCCATGATCGGGAGATTCCGCCGAGTGTTCGACTTTAGCTCATTAATTCACATTCGTTGGATTGTACTAGTGTACCTTGGGAGTCATTGACATTAATGGTGATTTCCCTCGCGCTTGTTAATGGTATACACTAATTGTGTTGTTGTTGTTGTTGATTTCCACCAGCTTGTTGGCAATGGTATACACTAATGATGGGTAATCAAAGTGGTGTTTACCATGTTCGACTTCGACACATGTATTGGCATGGTTATTGGTACTATGGAATTGGTGGAGATGAGACTGGATCAATAGATTCAGGGTTGTGTTGGAGTATATTTAGTGTGTATTGTTGCATAGATCCACATTTGTATTCTACCATTGGCTATGTTTCAATTTGAGTCTTTAACACATAGATCCTGATTGTATTTTTTTGGTGGCTATGTTCATATTTGAGTCCTTGTGGCATGGATCCACGGTGTATGTTTGATGGCCATGACATGTCTTACTTGAAATGGATCTTAGGTGTATGGGCATTTTATGCTTGGAGTCATTTGTATTCTAAGTATGGGAATGCCTACCTCAATGATGATATATTATTGTATTGTATTTCCTTGTTTGTTAGTAGGTTTCCGGTGATTGTTCCTTGTTCCCTACACACTTTCGACAAAATTATTTCGGTTATCACTTTGTTCTAACTTCATACTTTAGATTGAATCTGGTACACATTATTTTCTTCATCCCTATGACCGTTAATGATGTAAACCTATATGTTACTTAAAGAGGGATCATTGGTCTGAATTCGAAGAAAGAAGAAGAATTTTCCTGAGAAAAGAGTTGCATTCTCCTTTGTAAAACCCTATTAGGGGATGCTCATAGGTTTCTATATAGGCAAGGTGAAAATTCGGAATCTGTGATTTCGCCATTGGAGTTCTTGAGAGGTTCGAGGTTGCTCTATAAGCGGGGTCTTGAGAATGCTCATCTGATGGGAAAATGAGCATCTTCGATGCTTCTAGAGAAACTTCCATGGTGAGGTGGCATCTGAATGGTTTGGATCTTAATAAGCTTTCATGATTTAGTGGGATCAACATAACCTCCTCACCTTCTATCCTCTTCGACTTATAAAGGGAGGATCTCTCATGGAGAAAGTTAGTTTTTACGGCTTGGGATTGTTAACTTGGTTAGAGTGGCTTTGAGATTTTCTTTGTCAAGATAGATTGTGAGTATCTATCAGATCCATAGTCTCATAATCCTTGGAGAAAGAAGTGTGGGGAATGAAGGATATTTGGAAGGGACCTTCTGACATCAAGGCCATGGTTTGAATCTCTCTTTCACATTTAATATGATATTGTAACATGATTCTTTCCTATAAATCTTGTTGTGTTTTATTGTATGATTCCTTGATCACATACATAGAGTTTATATTGAGTTTATGCTATTACTATCAATTTGGTTGATTGTGTTCATTTGCAGGTTCATCATTATATGGTTGAGCAAGATAGGATGGCAATGGCGAGAGGAAGCGGAATTTAAGCGGTATGTCACCTATCCCAGTTTAGTTAGTAAAATCCAATGGCCCCAAAACTTAAGGAAAGCGTCATGTTCTAGTGTGTTTTGTTCTAGATATAGGTGGATCTAGGGGAATTAGTATATGTCCACCCTCTGGGTTGCTCCAGGCATCTAATTAGATTAAGCCAATTTTGATGTCATATAAATTGGTAGGTACGAACACTAACAGATCTCTAGATCCACCTGGATCTAAAAAAACACACTGAGAACATGGCTAACTTTCCCTTAAGTTTTAAATGAATTTACTAACTAAAGAGGGATAGGTGACATCTTGTTTAAATGTTGCTTCCTCGCTATAATCTAAACAAACCAGCAGTTCATATAATGATGAACCTTCAAAAGAACACAATCAACCAGAGTTAGAACAAAACACACCAGAACATGACGCTTTCCTTAAGTTTTAAATATTGAATTTACTAACTAAAGAGGGATAGGTGACATACTGTTTAAATGTTGTTTCCTCTCGCTATCGTCATCCTAGCTCCGTTCCAACGTTCATATAATGATGAACCTTCAAAAGAACACAACCAACCGAAGTGATAGTAATAGCATGAACTCAATATAAACCTATGTATGTGATCAAGGAATCATACAATAAAACACAACAAGATTTATAGGAAAGAATCATATTACTGCATCATATTAAATGTGAAAGAGAGATTACAACCATAGCCTTGATGTCGTAAGGTCTCTTCCAACTGTCCTTCGTTCCCCACACACTTCCACTCCAAGAATTCTGAGAGAATAGATCTGATAATATTCATGATCTATCTTGATAAAATGGCTCATCTAGTCAAGCTAACAATCTCCAAAGCTCAATCGAATCCAAGCTCCAAAATCAAAAGCTCCAAACTCCAAAGCTTAACCTTTTCCATGAGAGCTCCTCTCATTTTATAAGCTCAAGAGGATAAGGTGAGGAGGTTAGGATGATCCCACCAAATCATGAAAGCGAGTAAGATCCAAACCATTCGGATGCCACCTCACCATGGAAGTTTCTCCTTCTAGAAGCATCGAGAAAATGCTCGTTTTTCCCACGTATGAGCATTCTCGCACCCTGCTTATAGAGAAACCTGTGAACCTCTCGCAACCCAGCTATGGTGCAACCTATGAGAATCAAGCATTCTCGCACCCTACCTATATAGCAACATGCGAACATCCTCTTTGATAGGGTTTTTACAAAGGAGAATGCAACTTCTTTTCTCAGGAAAAGTTCTTCTCTCTTCTTTCTTCAGGAACTCAGGCCACTGACCCCTCTGAAGGAAACAGATAGGTTTACATCATTAATGGTCATAGGGATGACGAAAATAATTTGTAACAACCATTTCTCATGTATACAACTAAATCTAAATACTCATAGAAATGAGACATACCTTTTAAACCAGTGGATAAATCTGATGTACCTGATCACTGTAGACCTTCCTAGGAATTTTCTCTCAGAGTCTAGAGACTAGGCATCTTCATCTTCTCAAGTTTATATGGATTTACCCTCATGTACGCACTCTAATATACTTCTATTAGACGTACGTACGCACCATATTATATTGTTAGCCCGCGTACACCTCAGAACTTAGGGTTTTTCAGTATTTTCTATAATTCTGAAACTTTCGTTGTCATCCCTTCATTCTACCTCAGACTTGTGCAACTTCAGATATATCAATGAGTACCTGCAGTAAGCCTTACACAATAATAGATATTCAATATTCTCAATGGTGGTAAAATGAGAGACCCTTTCCTCTTATTTATACTTTCATGTAGCTTCCTCAAGTGGTTACCTTCTAACCATCTTAACCCACTTTCCTTATTTTAGGGCTAACCCACTTCTAACCACTTGTCCATTTAACTTGACCACTTTCCACAAATAGTAAGTTATTCGCTAACTTTATTATTTAAATAATTTATTTTGCAACCACTTTGACTTATCCATAAATAGTAAATTCTCCACTATATTTATTATTTAATCTATTTCTTCTTTGCACTGACTTTGACTACTTTGACCTTTTAGGGGCTTCTAGATAACTCGTGAGGGTTCTCCAACTTCACATGGCCATAAATATCTAACCGTGAGGAGTTATGTGACGTTCCACATACCATCGGAAATGGAATGACATGTACTATCCATCTAGAATAGTCTTACCTGCAAATATATTAAATCTCATACCATTATACATCAAACAAACTTGGGTCCATTATCCAAACCTTTGTGCTCCTGGAATTCGCTATCGGACTTCTTCAAGGGTTGACATCAATGACAACCAACCCAATTAATAAACAATCTCCCCCTTTGGCATTGATGGAAACACTCTTCTTCGATACTGAATTCATATCACTCATGCTCCCCCTGTGACCATCACTTCCATTGTGATCATGCCTCTGTACTCTTTCTCCAAGCATTTAACTTGCATCTGATAAATCTCTTCCTCTTTTTCATCAATGGAAAAGGTATCTTTCCATCCGGGGTTGCTCCCCCTAACTGAATTTTCCTTGGGGATACTCCTCCTGACTGAACTCTTCCTGAAACTAATCTCCTAACCTGAATTGTCATGTTTATGGTGCTTCCTCATGTAAATCTAAGACATATAAGATAAGCATTCAAAAGCATTCATTTTGGAGTAGAAATTACTCTAAGTATCTGGCGAAGATAATCAAAGGCTTCCCTTATGTAAAATACCCACCTCAATATTCTCTAGAGTTGAGGTGATTTTTTTGAGTTTAAGGAGGAATTTTCATTGTGGTATTTCTTCAAACAGTTTGTATACTAGTTGTTGTAGGTGCATTTTTTATGTCCTTTTACGATAAATAGACCTCTTAATTGTTCATACATAATTTCCCATAAACAAAATCACTGAATATGTTATTGTAAAGAAGAAATAATAGAAATGGTTGTTGTTTTTTTATTTATTACCCACGAGGATCACACATAATTGTCCCAACATTTACATAAGAAAGTTTCCAATGATTGTTTATAATTAGCAGTAAGCAAATACAATGAAATGAAATGAAAAGATAGAACCTGGAGTAAATAATGTATTCTATCTGCGTTGAATAAAATCCATCCACTAGAGATTTGACCCTCTGAAAGTCACCTTCAGATGAATATATTTATGCAGCAAACAATCAAGGGAGAATGCAAATATTATACACCCAGTATGAGTGTGGGTGCTTGACCAAGAGGAAATATTGATTCCCATAAATAATGACAAATCTCCCCAATCAGGAATAAGATAAATGTGCCCAACTTATAGATGAATCTCAGTATTCAATCGACAACAATAATTTTTTGTGCTTAGACCAAGATATGCACCCATTTTGGAGAGGAATCTCAGCCCTCATTCAACAACAATATTATTTTCTTTGTATAGACCAAGAGATGTGACCAATTTAGAGGGAAGGCACCCCCAATAGAGATTTGGACCTGCGTTGATATAAACAGCTCCCCACTCCTGAATCTCTCCTTTAATAAGTAATATGAGTTTCCCATATAGAGGAAAAGACGCCTAGAAGTGATATTTCTCAGTCTCAGCAGCAAACTCGTCCCCCAACACTTGAAATTTGGCCTGTCATGAAGTCTCACAACCCAGCAATGTGTACATTCGCCCAGTTGCAAGGAATCGTCCCCAAGATGGTATAGACGGTTCTCTAAGTAAATATATTTTTCCCCTATCAATAAATTTTCTTCCAAAAAAAGGTGAAATCCACCACAATGAAGCACACTATCGAAATCTAAGTGATTCAAAACCCAAGACTAGATAGGGTATATCATTGCAAAACTTAAACCAGTAGCAGAATGAAGGGTTTCCAAAAACCCTAGACTCTTTCCTCAAGAGCTCTCAAAAATCTATTTTCCAAGTGAGTGAATGCAAGAATGAGGGGCGCCTCCTCTTTTCCCCTCTTTTATTTCTCCATTGAGTTATTTCCTGCTCACTTTACTTTTAATTTTCTTTTTAAAGTCACATTATGATTGCACACTTTATAAGTTTTAAGTGACTTCATTTTCCTAAGACCCATGTCCCCCTTTTCCCCTTTTTCACTTAATAAAGTCATTTCCTAGGCAAAAGTTGAGTTCCCTAGGTAACGTTTCCGACTTAGTCTACGGGAACCAATTTAGGCTAGTGGAACCACTCCTTATGCTTCCTAGGCCAACAAGGACATTACAGTCCTCCCCACCTGATATTGCTTGTCCTCAAGAAACTGTAATCTAGGATGTTGCGGTATCTTTTCTCCTTCCCAAGTAGCGTCCTCGATAGGTAGATGTTTCCATTTGATCGGGTACTCTTTGATGCTCATGTTCCTTAATTTCTTCTCTCTATTCTCCAACACTTCCTCCGGAATTAGAATCAACTACCCCTCCTCATCTAATGGTGGCATCTCTGTAGAGACGAAAACATGTTTTCCCACTGCCTTCTTGAGGCATGAAACATGAAAGACATTGTGTATCTTACACCTCTCTAGAAGCTCTAACTCATAAGCTACCTCCACGACTCGCCTCGAAATCCTGTAGGGACCATAGAATTGTGTCTTAAATTTCTCTTCCCCTTTCATTTTCAAGGATGATTTCCTATATGGCTGCAAGCGGAGGTATACCAAGTCTCCCACATCGAAACTGCGCTCCACTCTATGCTTATCGGCATAGATCTTTTGTTGATTATGTGCCATTTGTAGGTTATCTTTGAGGTTTTGTAAGATGTCTTGACTCTCCTGAATCCAATCTTTGGCTTTGGGTGCCCGGCTGTCCCCAAATGCTCGGTCCACAAAGGTGGTGGTGTCATAACCATACAAAGCTTTGAAAGGTGTCATCCTGATGGACATGTGATAATTTGTGTTATAGCAATGCTCACCCAAGTGAAACCATTTGATCCACGCCTTTTTTTGCCCCGATACATAATTTCTCAAATACCCCTCGAGCCATTTGTTCACAATTTTGGTTTTCCCATCAATCTGAGGGTGATAACTGGTACTAGGAGTTAATTTTATCCCTACGAGTCTGAATAGATCCCGCCAGAAACCCCCCATGAATCTGTTGTCTCGATCATTGACAATTGTCTTGGGCATCCCATGCAACCGAAATACCTATCTGAAGAACAATTCTGCTACTTGCGCTGCAGATTATTTGGAAGAAATCGAAAATAAATGGAAAATAAATGGGTGAATTTAGTAATCATTTCAACCACCATGTAGATACAATATTTCCCCTGAACCAGAGGCATCCCTGTAATAAAATCCATCAAAATGCTTTCCCATTTTTGTCCAGGGATGGGAATCAGTTGGAGTAATCATGTTGGATGGGTATGTTCCACCTTGTTTTGCTGACAGATGTAGCAATCCCGTACAAACTTCAATACATCAGTCTTGAGACCCTTCCAAGTGAACCTCTCCTGAATTTGTCTATAAGTATTCAAGTATCTTGGATGACCTGCCAAAGGAGAAGTATGTGTTGCATGCATAATTTTGTCTTTCAACTGATATTATGGTACGAAATAGATATGGTACTTATAATATATGATGTCGTCAATAACCTTGTACCTATCATCAGAGACCTAACCATCAAGTATCTCACAAGAAAACCTGTTTTTGGAGTATTCTACCATTAGAAGTGCCTTCCATTCCACTGAAATATCCATGAGAGAGAGAGTAGGTATCCTAGATAGGGCGTCAACAACCACATTATTTTTTCCTTTCACATACTCAATTTCAAAATCGTAGGCTTGGATTTTACTGATCCATTTTTTTTGCCACTCGCTCAGCTCCTTTTGCTCCATGAGAAACCTCAAGCTATTATGATCAGTATTTACCTTGAACTTGTTCCCCACCAAGTACTATTGGAATTTGGCCAAAGCATGCATCATGGACAAAATATATTTGTCGTATATGGATTAATGTTGCTCATACTCTCGGAGTTTGTGGATCTCAAATTCTATTGGGTGATCATTTTGCATTAATACAGATCCTATCCCAATTCCCTAAGCATCACACTCCAATACAAATGTCTGAGTGAAATAAGGGAGTGTTAAAAAAGGGCAGGAGAGCATCACCTGCTTCATTTTCTCAAATGTCTCTTGGGCCTCCTCTATCCAAACAAAATCCCCCTTTTTGGTGAGATTGGTCAGTTGCGTTGTCAATTGTGAGAATCCCTTGACAAATTTCATGTAGTAAGTGCAAAGACCAAGGAAGCTCTTTAGTTCTATCACATTCCTAGGATTTGGCCACTCAATGATCGCCCTAATCATTTCTTGGTGCACTTGTACCCCATTCACCCCAATCACATGCCCCAAGTAGAGAATCTCTGTCATACCAAAGTCAGACTTGGATTCCTTCGCATACAATTGTTGACTCTCTATAATACCAAGTACTTCATCCAGATGTCACAGATGGTCTTCCCATGTTTTGTTGTATATGAGGATGTTGTCAAAGAATACCAATAAGAAATTTCTCAACTGCTTATTGAACACATGATTCATGCACGACTGGAAAGTGGCGGGGGTGTTAGTTAGCCCAAATGGCATGACAAAAAACTCATAATTCCCATAGTGGCATCTAAAGGTTGTTTTAGGTACGTCCTGCTCTCGTACCTTGATCTGATGATACCATGATCGAAGATAAATCTTCGAGAAAATTTTGGCTCCCCTAAGCTCATCCATTAATTCATCGATCCTGGGTATGGGGTATTGATTCTTGATCGTCTTCTTGTTTAGAGCCATGTAGTCAATACACATCCACATAGTATCATCCTTCTTCTTGACTAATACAACATAAGAGGCAAATGTGATGGAACTAGGGAAGATGTGGACCATTTTTAACAATTCTTTAATGGTTTTTTCAATCTCGCCCTTATAAAATTTAGGGTGCCGACAGGGGTTTGTGATAATTTGTTGGACCCCCTCTTCTAGATCTAAAATATGATAAAAACATTTATCAGGTGGAATGTCAGGAGGAATGTCACTAAATACTTTATGATGTTTGTGGAGTAATACATGTAAGTCCTCTGGAAGCTATTGCAGATGGTCAGGTGGCTCTCTGTCAGAAATAAAACACTCTACATCCCACTCTATATCACCATGCCTCATAACTTCCTCCATGTTGTGAGATGACACAATCTTTGGTGGGTACTAGTGCATGGATCGTAGGACCACTTTCTTTCCATCCGGGCCTATGAACTCCATATCCATGGTCCTCTGATCAGTAGTATATCTCCTAATAGAGTAAATCCATTGAACTCCCAACACTGCATTGGTGTATGGTATGTCTACCACAAAAAAATCATCTGTCATTCAGTATTTTCCCATGGGTATTGTGAGCTTGGGAATCCACTTGGTGCAACTCATCTGGTGGCCTCCTGGTATGACTATTGTGAACCCATCGAGTTCCTCTATCGAAATTCTTCTCCTCTCGACCGTGTTATCATCAATGAAGTTATTATATTCTCCCCCATCGATCAATATTGTCACCTTGTGCCCCTGTAGGACACCTCTGACCCTGAAGGTATGATACCTCGGAAATCCTGACATCGAGGCCATGACTGGGTCCTTAGCCCAAGCCTGTGAATATTCCTCTCTTGATGTTGGATGTCCCTAGTCATGTGCTTGCTCAACCTCCTCATCCTCATCATTGTCACTGTGAGAGTATACCTCAATGTAATGGGCCTTGCCCATTCTGTCCTTCCTGGCGCATCTGTGTCTTGGTGCCCATGGCTCTTGACAGCTGAAACACAATTTATTTTTCCTCAATTCTCTCTTGGTCTCTTCATCTAGTTTGGGCTTGTCGTCCCAATCTCTCTGAGGTGGTCTTATTTCCTTAGTCTTCGGGGTAAAAGTGGGTTTGGGTGGAAACCGGATTTTAGGTACTATATCCTGCATGTCCCGAGCTCTGCTAACTGCATCCTCTAAAGAGGTAGGATTGTATTCCTTAAACCATCCTCGTAGAGGCTCCAATATCACCTCAAAAAACAACATCACCAAACGACCCTTTGAAATTTCTGACACCATCACAACAACCCTCTGAAACTCAGATATATAGGCCTCTAGGCTGCCTGTCTATTTGAGTTGAGCCAACTCTCTGAATTGAAGCTCAGAATCATTCCTGTCAAATCTATCGATGAGTCTCTGCGTGAAGTCTAGGTAGGATTTAACCCTAGCATGTCCCAAGGTGACTACCCCATGGTACCACCATTCATGGGCCTCGCCATCTAGATGCAAGGTGGCCAAATTAATGGCATTTGTCTCTGTCATCTGGTGCAGCTGGAATTATTGTCGATCTTTTGCACCCATGATCTAGCAGAGCATTTAGAGCCCCTGTCAAACTTGGGAATAGTGACTTTCCCAATGGTAGACTGCAACTCAAAATTTTGTGTCATGGCCCTCATGAGCCCTCTCGGTCGATTTCTTCTCTTCATATTCCAGAAATCCATGAAGGACATGGATGAGTGTAAATCATCTCATATCCTCTTGTACTCCTCTAAATATTCCCTATAGGGCTCATCTTGATCAACCTGCATCAATGGATCTGCGGCCTCATTCCCCAAAAATTGGGGCATAGTGGGTCTAGGGGATTTGGTGTATAAGTGGGGGTGGCTATGCATGGTACTGCGTGAGTGGATACCCTCTCCATTGTTTGAAACCCCATCACCATTATGATTCTGCTTCATTGGGCCCTCCAACGAATTCTTAGCTAGCTGCCCCATAAGGTCCATCATGGCCTTTTGACCCTTGACCAAATCATTCAAAATATTGAACAGACTTTTGATATTGGTATCATCTTATTCCCCCATAGTTTATTTTCCCTTAGGTTTTTTAGATGGTGTTGCCTCTCCTATCCCTTCTTCTCTAACCACTTCTTCTTATTCCCACCCAGGGGGATCTGGGGTTCTTCCCCTGCGTCCTCGATAGGTAATTTTTTGCTTGTCTTCTGGTCTCATAAATATGATTATAAATTCCCCTTAGAGCCCACAGCTGCAGAGAAACATGCTCTGATACTACTGGAAAATACCCACCTCAATATTCTCTAGAGTTGAGGTGATTTTTCTGAGTTTAGGGAGGAATTGTCACTGTGGTATTTCTTCAAACAGTTTGTATACTAGTTGTTGTCGCTGCAATTTTTATGTCCTTTTACAATGAAGATACCTATTAATTATTCATATATAATCTCCCATAAAGACAATCAGTGAATATGTTATTGTAAAGCAAAAATAATAGAAATGGTTGTTGCTATTTTATTTATTACCCACGAGGATCACACATAATTGTCCCAACATTTACATAAGTAAGTTTCCAATGATTGTTTATAATCAGCAGTAAGCAAATACAATGGAATGCAATGAAAAGATATAACTTGGAGTAAATGATGTATTTTATATGCGTTGAATAAACTCCAACCACTAGAGATTCGACCCTATGAAAGTCACCTTCAGATGAATATATTTATGCAGCAGCCAATCGAGGGATAATGCAAATCTTATACACCTAGTATGAGTGCGGGTGCTTGACCAAGAGGAAATATTGACTCCCAGAAATAGTGACAAATATTCACAATCAGAAATAATATAAATGCACCCAACTTATAGATGAATCTTTGTCTTCAATCAACAACAATAATTTTATGTGTTTAGACCAAGATATGCGCCCAGCTTGGAGAGGAATCTCAGTCCTCATTCAACAGCAATATTATTTTATGTGTATAGACCAAGAGATGTGCCTAGTTTAGAGGGAAGGCACCCCAAATAGAGATTTGGATCTGCGTTGATATAAACATCTCCCCACTCCCAAATCTCTCCTTTAATAAGCAATATGAGTTGCCCAAATAGAGGAAAAGATGCCCAGAAGTGATATTTCTCAGTCTCACTAGAAAATGTGTCCCCCAACACTTGAAATTCGACATGTCATGAAGTCTCACGACCCAACAATGTGTACATTTTCCCAGCTGCAAGGTATTGTCCCCAAGATGGTATAGACGGTTCTCTAAGTCAATATATGTTGCCCCTATCAATAAATATTCTTCCACAAAAAGGTGAAATCCACCACAATGAAGTGCACTGTCGAAATCTGAGTGATTCGGAACCCAATACTAGCTAGGGTGTACCGTTGCAACACTGAAACCAGTATCAGAATGAAGGGTTTCCAAAAACCCTAGACTCTTTACTCAAGTGCTCTCAAAAATCTATTTTCCAAATGAGTGGATGCAAGAATGAGGGGTGCCTCCTCTTTTCCCATCTTTTATTTCTCCATTGAGTTATTTCCCGCTCACTTTACTTTTAATTTTCTTTTTAAAGTCACTTTATTCTTGCACACTTTAAAATTTTTAAGTGACTTCATTTTCCTAAGACTCATGTCCCCCTTTTCCCCTTTTTCACTTAATAAAGTCATTTCCTAGGAAAAATTTGAGTTCCCTAGGTAAATTTTCTGACTTAGCCTACAGGAACCAATTTAGGCTAGCGAAACCACTCCTTATGCTTCCTAGGCCAAAGAGAAAATTACACCTTGAAAGTAGTTTTGTAAAGATGTCTGCCACTTGTTCTTTTGTGCCCACATGTTCAAATTCGATGTTCTTCTCGGCAACATGTTCCCGTAGAAAGTGACACTTGATTGAATGTGCTTCATATTGGAGTGCATTACCGGGTTCTTTGAGATACTGATGGTGCTTGTATTATCACAATGGATTGGAATGGGATCATCATACTCAACCTGTATATCTGTCATAGTTTTTTTCATCCATAGAACCTGTGTACAACATCTTGCTACTGCAATATACTATATTTTGGTTGTAGATAAAGATATTGATGATTGTTTCTTTCTTAGCCAAGATACTAAGCACTCGCCCAAGTAGAACGTTGCTCCACTGGTGCTTCATCGGTCATCAATGCAACATGCCAAATCTTCATCTGTGTAGGAAATAAGTGATAGATCCTTTCCTTTTGGATACCATAATCCAAACTCTTATGTTCCGTTGAGATATCTGAAAATCCTCTTCACTGCTAAGACATGCGATTCCTTTGGTGCTTCTTGAAATTGTGCCACCTGTCCAACTTCCTGCATTACATCTGTTCTGGATTCTGTCACATATAATAAGCTACCAATCATTGACATGTATTTCCTTTGGTCTGTAGACTTTGAATCATCATCTTTTCTCAACTTGCAACTAGTTTGCATAGGAGTGGTAACTGGTTTGCAATCTTACATTCTGAACCTCTTTAGCATTTCTTTGATATACTTGGTTTGAGAAATAAAAATTCCTTGGTTTCTTTGACATATCTAAAGACCCAGAAAAAAGGATAGTTCTCCAAGCAATGACATTTCAAATTCATTATGCATATCCTTTACAAATTTTTGTCTTAACTTGTCATCATTACTTCCAAAAATAATATCATCAACATAAACTTCAATTACTAAAATACCATATTGAGTTACCTTGATGTAGAGGTTGTTATCTGCACTTCCTTTTCTGAACCCTGCATGTTTTAGATATTTATCCAGTCTAGAGTACCATGCTCTAGGAGCCTGTTTTAGACCATACAAGGCCTTCTTCAATTTACACACATAGTCTGCATTCTCTGACAACTGAAATCCTTCTGGTTGTTCAATGTAGACTTCTTCTTCAAGTTCTCCATTCAGAAAAGTTGATTTCATGTCCATCTGATACACTTTAATATTCTTGGAGCATGCATAAGCTAAGAGCAATCAGATTGCTTCCATTCTGGAAACTGGGGAAAATGGCTCTTCAAAGTTGATTCCTTCAACCTGTGTGTATCCTTTACATACCAATCTATCTTTGTTCCTTGTAACATGTCCATCTTCATTCAATTTATTTCTCAAAACCCACTTTGTGCCAATCACATTCTTATTCTTTGGTCTTGGAACCAATTCCCAAGTGTCATTCTTCTCTATTTGATCTAATTCTTCATTCATGGCCTTATTCCAGAATTCATCCTTGTTGGCCTCTTCAAAAATGTTTAGTTCAATTGTAGATAAGAGTTCTAGGTGCATTTGTTCTGGTGAACGGATTCTTCTTCTAGTCTCAAATCCTGCATCTTTGTTTCCGATAATCTTATCTGAAGGATGATACTTTTGTACTCGCTTGCTAGGTGTCTTTGGAGGCACTTTTTAAACTTGTTCTTCTACTTTTGTCCGATATTCTTCATCTTACCCTTTTACTTATTCTTCATATTCTTCTTCTTCTTCGTAAATTTGTTCCATTGATTCATTTTCTTCTTCCTTTAATTCTCGTCCACCTGTTTCATCAATTGTTACATTGATGCTTTCCACAAAAAATTTCAACCTCAGATTGTAACACTTGTATGCTTTCCTTGTACTTGAGTAACCAACAAGTACTCCTTTGTCCACACAAGAGTCAAACTTTCTCATTCTTCCATCTTCCCTTTTGATGTATCATTTGCTTCCAAATACTCTCAAGTGTTTCACATTTGTCGGTCTTCCTTTCCATATCTTGTATGGAGATTTTTAATTGTTGTTTTTATGCATTACTCTGTTTTGAATATGAACTATTGTATGCATTGCATCTGTCCAAAAAATATCTGTCAATTTGGAATCCATTAACATTGTTCAAGTCATTTCCTATACTGTCTCGTTCTTTCTTTCAACAACTCCATTTTGTTGAGGTGTCCTAGAAACAGAAAATTGTCTTTTTATTCCATGCTTGCTACAGAAGTCCATAAATTCCTTTCAAGTGAACTCTTCTCCATTATCAGATCTCAAACATTTGATTTTTGAATCCATTTCATTTTCAACCATTTCATTGTAGACCTTGAAGTTTTCAAAATCTTCTGACTTATTCCTGAGAAAGAAAACTGCAGTCATTATTGTATAATCATCAACTAATAACATAAAGTATTTCTCACCTTTTAAAATCTTTGTTGTAGTTGGTCCAACTAGATCAATATGCACAATTTCCAGTGGTCTTGTCGTTGAATATTCATTTGATTTGAACTTGGTCTTTGTTTGTTTTCCTTATTGACAATGCTTGCGTAAAGTGTTGGTTGGTTTCGTGATCTGTGGCATTTCTCTAACTGCTTACTTTTTGTTGACTTTGACAAGGTTATCAAAGTTTATGTGACCCATTTTTCTGTGTCATATCCAACCTTCATCTTCCTTTCCTAGACAACACTTTTCATTTCTAATTTCACTTAATACATATATGTTGCTTGAAGTTCTTGTAGTTGTTGCAATCAATTTTCCTAAACCTTATTTTCTTATCTCGCACTACTGTGAATCGAAAGTAATTTTATGACCTTGGTCACACATTTAACTTACACTTGAAAGATTAAGTTTCATATATTCTATTAGAACATTTTATGCCTTGGTATTCTTGTTTCCAATTATGATTGTGCATTTTCCAATGATTTTAGCTGAATCGTCATTTATGAAGGAGACTGATCTATCTCTTTTCTTTCTTAATGTAAGAAACCTATCTTTATCACCTGTCACTTGTTTTGAACAACCACTGTCAACATACCAACCACGTTTCTTATGCTTAACTTGTAGAGCGAGTGTGCATTCTTCATTGCTATATTCATTATGCTTTCTTATCCATGTTCTCTTTTGAGGTTCATGTCTGTGATTGTTGTTGTTCTATTGTCGTTCTCTAGGAGGGACTATAATTTTAAAATCTTTGGCCATGTGTCCAAAGTTGTTGCACTTGTATCATTCCACTTCAATGCTCAATGATTCAAACCTATTGTAGTTTATTCTTTGTGTGTCACTAGGACTTCTTGGATAACTCTTTTGTGTATGAATTTGAAAGTTGTTTATGTTCCTACTATTAGCTCTGCAATTTACAACTTTATTTCCAAAATTATTCCATGCATAACATAAACCAAAAAAGATAGTTTGATACCTTGGAGTTGAATATCTTCTGAAAGGAGTTACTCTTATGAATCTTTCTTCTTCCTGAGGCCTACTTTTTTTTTGTCGGTCATTGATTCTGAAATTTGAATCTTCTCGGTGGAGGAGTGTCCCTGTAATCTTCCTTGTAGGTCTTCCTATCCCCTTTTATTGTTTATGCATATCTTTTTGGATATGCTTCTTGTTCTGTTGTTTTGGAACTTGATCCATATTTTGTCTGAATGTATCCAAGTTTGGATTTGTCATGATGAGGCTTTTGACTGTTGATAATGTCATCCAAAACTTTTGAGTTGTTTTTTATATTTTTCTTTTGAATATCCTTTCTCAATGTGACAATATATTCTTTCAAATTTCCAATGATCTTGTCTCTTTCTTCTAACTTTTCTTTGAGTGCTTCTTCAATTCTTTTATATTCTTCTATTTGAACCTTCAATTTTGTGATCATTTGTTCTAGTTCTTGAGTGTCTTCTTTCTTGTCTAGTTCTCCTTGTAGCTTCTTGTTTTTCTTCTTTTATCTTCTTATAAATTCTATGGCACTCAACAATTCTTCTCGGTAGTCAACTTCTGCCTCTTCATATTCTTCTTTGATGTATTCTTTATCATAGTCTTCTATTGCCATGAATAGAACTCTTTCTGTCTCATTGTCACTGACTTCATCTTCATCTGATGAGGAGATGTCTTCATTGGTGCATAAGCTTTTCTTGAAAGATCTGTTTTTGGTTATTTTTCCTTTATATGTTTGTTTGCTATTTGAGTAATCTTCATCATTCCTCTTATTTTTCTTATGAGGACATTTGTTAGAAAAATGACCAATGTCATCACAATTAAAACAAATCAATGGAAGCTTACCTTTATATCTGTCGTTGGATCCCTTGTTCAATCTTCTAACAAAGTTGGCCACTTCTTCATCATCTTCCAAGAAGTCATTGTTGTTGCTATGTTCTTTTTATTTTTGGTTTCCCTTTTCCTTTGACCTTTTGTATGCTTTGAAGGTTGCTTCTCTTACATCTGGATTTTCCTGTTCAGTTCTCATTTCATATGTTGTGAAGATTCCATGTAGTTCGTCCATGTTTATTGAGTCTAGATCTGATCTTTCTTCTAGTGTTGATATCTTATGATCAAATATCATAGGAAGATATCTTAGTACCTTTTGAACAATTACATATTCTTTAATTTCTTCTCCCAATCCTATTATTGCATTTACTATTTCATCGATTCGTAAGAAGTAATTTGCAATATTCTCATATTCCTTCATCGTTAGTTGCTTGAACTAACTTCTGTAAGTTTGAAGCTTTGTTTCTTTGACTTTTGAATCTCCTTCATAAATATTTTGAAGTTTGTCTCAAATCTCTTTAGCAGATTTAAAATGTATAACTTTGGTGTATACTGATTCACCAAGACCATTCAAAAGTGCATTTGTGGCTTTGGAATTATTTTGACCGATTTTTATTTCTCTTTCACTTGTTGCAGAACTGCTGGTTCTTTGTATCCATCTACTACAGATTGTCAATTTTCAAATCCATGTGCATGTATATATGTTTTCATCCTCCTTCTCTAGAATGCATACTTCTGTCCATCAAACTGTGGTATTCTATTTTTATACATGTTGTTGCTCTCCATGATCTACCTTTCAGTGGTTAAACTGATTCCTGACAGAACATGCTCTGATACCAATTTTTGGATTACTAAGAGGGGGGGAGGGTGAATCAATAATAGATCAATCTAATTTTTTTAACCATAATATGAAAGTGTTATATTTATTTATGATCAATGTAGCATTATCATCCAATAGTTGCAGAGTAAATAAGCAATGAACAAATGAACAATCATACACATACACAGTACACCAATGTTTTTACGTGGAAACCCAAAATGGGAGAAAACCACAGAATGATATTTCTTATATGTCTTTAAGAATTACATTCATTGGAAGCACTAACTTCCTTTGTTTTCCCGTTGTAACTGGAAGGGGGATCCAACCCCCTAGTTTCTCAGGTTACAAACTAAGGGAAGTTCCAACTCCCCAATTCTTTGGATACAACTAGAAGGAGGATACAACCCCATATGTTCTTCAACTACAACCGGAAGGTGGCTACAACCACCTTTCCTTTCCCCGTACAACCGCCTTGATGTAAAAGTAGAATGATGGAACCACTATCACACTATCATTGTGAGATATACCACTGTAAAACTATACCAACTTGTACCACTGACCTGCAACCAACCTATACTCCTACCCTGCAATCAACCTGTACCTGAACTGAGCATGTATCAAACAAATACAACAGATACACGACCTGTAGTTCTGCAGCAATCGTATGTACACGCCCTATCTATACAACAACATGCATGTGTACGCAACCTATATGTTATGCATCCTGTGTATGCCTTCTGAGAACTGGGGTTTTCTTTCTTCTAAAAACTTATGACCCTCTGAAACCTCTTTCACATAGATATGCAACCTATCACTATATCCAGAATGTAATTATACCCTATGCATGCATCCTCATACATAACCTTTACCCAAATCATATATATATATCTCTAGTCATGTGCCATATAAGCATGTGTAATCATGAACAAGTATAATAAACCTCACATGAACTATACATTAAATCATTTCTGACATTCATCCTCTCAATACTTCAACCACTTCTCAAATACAAGTTCTTAGTCATGTATCACAAGAACGCTTAACCATATGCCAAGAAATACAATATGCGCCTCAATACTAACAAATGATAAATATTGATTATAACGGCACTATATTTCTGTAGATCTAACTTATACAGAAGGTCCCATGCAACCACTATTCTCTCTAGGGAAAATCCTCAAATATGCATAACCATTTCTCATGTATACAAAAAAATCCAACTCATCGTAGAAATGAGACATACCTTTTGAGCCAGTGGATAGATCTGATGTACCAAATCACTATAGACCTTCATGGGAACTTGCTCTTAGAATATAGAGACTTGGCATCTTCATCTTCTCAAGTTTCTATGGATTTACCCTCATGTACGTACCCTAATATATTGCCAGCCCGCGTACGTATGCACCCTATTATACTGTTAGCATGCATACGTCTCAGAACTTAGGGATTTTCAATATTTTCTGTAATTATGAAACTTTCATCGTCATCCCTTCGTGCTACCTCAGACTTGCACAACATCAGATATATCAATGAGTACCTACAATAAGCCTTACACAATAATAGATATTCAATATTCTCAATGGTGGTAAAATGAGAGACCCTTGCCTATTATTTATACTTTCATGTAGCTTCCTCAAGGGGTTACCTTCTAACCATCTTAACCCACTTTCCTTATTTTAGGTCTAACCCACTTCTAACCACTTGTCCACTTAACTTGACCACTTTCCACAAATAGTAAGTTCTCCACTAACGTTTTTATTTAAATAATTTATTTTGCAACCACTTTGACTTATCCATAAATAGTAAATTCTCCACTATATTTATTATTTAAATAATTTCTTCTTTGCACCCACTTTGACTACTTTGACCTTTTAGGGGCTTCTAGATAACTCATGAGGGTTCTCCAACTTCACATGGCCATAACTCTCTAACCGTGAGGAGTTATGTGACATTTCACATACCACCGGAAATGGCATGACATGTACTATCCATCTAGAATAGTCTTACCTGAAAATATATTAAAACTCATACCATTATACGTCAAACAAACTTGGGTCCATTACCCAAACCTTTGTGCTACTGGAATTTGCTACCGGACTTCTTCAAGGGTTGACATCAATGACAACCAACCCAATTAATCAACAATAGTTGTACCTTCCTGAGATACAAGAAAAGACAAGATACAAGCTAAATGATCCAATGGAAAATCAATTTAATCTTGATGTCCCTATTTGTAGCATTCAATGGAAATATATATCAGCAAGAACAATAGCTAGTTACTACATATTCAACCATCAAAATTGGCAAATAATTATTGGACAATGAATTACTAAAACAATAGATAACTTTCCAATATTTAAACATGAACTTTGACAGTAAATTAGGGTTGCCAAATGAAGTTATAAACAAAGTGTTAGGGAAGCCTTATGGTTGTAGAAAACAATTGCTACAGAAGCAAGTTCCAACCATAAAAATCAACAAGTAAACCTTCAAAAATATATCCCATAACTAATAGAACAGTAATCTAGGTTTAGAAGTCAATTTCCACGGTTGAAAAGTGAATAAATGATGAAATAAAGTGAAGTTTGTTGAAGGCCTAATGGTTGTATAATTTAATTTATTGAAGCAATGAAATCCTTGGCTAAAATAGGACATCCTTAGGGCACAAGAAATATCATAAAATGTAGAAAAAAATTCAACTTAAACAATTTCAATATCTCGTAATTCTGCATATCCCATTGCAATGATTTTATTTCTGCAATGCAAAATATTAGTGCCTTTAACTATTTAGTTATGGAGTATTTAAAAAATAAAGAGCTAGTTGTGCTACTTCCTTGGCGGTGTAAGCCCTTATACTCCCCAAAATCTTAGCAAATTAACCTTGTGACCAAGAAAAGAAGCAATAACATGAAATATTCCTTACCTAATCCAAGCGTTAACAAGATAAAGTCCTTTTAACCAAGAAAATGCACCATAAAAGGCAAGAACTAGCCTCCAAGAAAGATAGTTCCTTACTTCTCCATCCAATATCCAAAGAAAACCATAGCAAGAGATAGTAGCAAGAGAGATAGACAAAACTACCCAAGTAGGGCAAATATTTCAGCCAAGTATCCTCTCCAAGATGGGAGAGTTATGATATAAATGAAATAGAAATGATCCTTATTTATACAAATCCTCCTAAAAGTGTTTGTCCACTTAATTTTAGAGTAAACCACAAAGTAAGGGGTCTACAACCCTTAATTTTTCCCTTTGCAAAATTAATTTGACTTTAATTAAAAAAATGCACAAAAGAAAACCCCAATATGACGTAATACGTCTAAAGGGTGATGTTTTGGCACCTTTTGTAAGTCATTGGAGTAGAAGATGGAAGTTTTTGGGCCTTATAGGGCCTCCCTCTCATGAACTAGGGTATCTTCCTTCAAGTTGTGCCTTCTTCCATCAAAACGTACCAAGTGTCAAGTCAATCAACACCACCACCCCAAACCCTAGCCCCACAAGACGTCAAGACCTCCAAATGTGATGTTTTGGCCTCCATAGGAAAATTGTTGGGCTAGTAGGGGCATAGTTGAGGTCCTCCAAGGTGTCCCTATGGCCTCCAAAGGTTTTCATCATCCTCCAATGTGTGGGCAATATTATCCAACCTATGGGCTTCGAGCCCTAAGGAAGCCCAAGCTAGGCTTGTTCTTCCAAATCTTCCCACCAAGTAAGGTTCTGCAAAGACAATGAATATGCCCTCCAAGGATCTCAAGTCAAATGCATCATGATAAGTAAATAAATTCAATAAAAGAGCCATCTAAGCATGTACATCAAAAACCACCTCATCAAAATAAACAAGTGCTCAAAGACCCTATGCAATATTCCAAGTCTAGGTATGGGAGGGTTGACAAAGCAACCTTTTGGGTGAATCGTACCTCAAGTTTATGAGTGTTTCCCAAGGGGGGGACTCTCTAATACATGTGTACAAAGTGACATGGATGGGGGAAATATTCTTGGGCATGGGGCTCATGACATACAAGGGATCATAGTATCTCATTTATGGGTGTCTTTGTAGAGGGTGTGTTGCACCTTCATTTTCAATGCATCATTTTTCCAAACCCATTTATTTACTTTTGTTTCTTTAAGACGTTGCCAAGTTGAATCCAAGGTGAGGCGTATACCTAAGCATGAAAAAAAATGCCCACCTTGACTCTACCCTGGTCACATTATGCTTCACCAAGTTGAAGACAATGTGTGGGGATTCTACCTAAGCATGAAAAACATTTCCCACGCATGCTCCACTTTGGTTGACATTTTGTATTAATTCTTTTCACGAGTCTCATCGGTTTCTTATGAGAGACATTTCATTGTCCTTGGGATCCTTGGGTGAACATATAGAAGGTTCATGATTGGATTTTATTTTTTTCCAGCTACAAGCCTCTGGGCCTTCATTCCTTTCTTCCCATGAAATTAGGGACAATCCCTTCTTGGATTAGTACACCCAAAAATCCCAAAAGGTAAGGAGATGAGGGGATGAAGTGTGGAAAGTGACAAGTATGGTCGAGAATGGCACGATGACTCATCAAAAGGACCTCCCAGTAGAAAACCTATCCCTAAGGATGACCCACTTACCAGGGCACAATGTCAAACACCAAGGTGAAACAAGGAAAAGAGCATAAATTCCAAGCAGGCATTACATAATCAAAAGCAGTTTAAAATGCAACAAACTCAAATGCCTCAAATATTGAAATGAAACTCACCATAATACCTAGCTTGTACCTCATGGAGAAAGACTCGATGTATTCTGGAAGAAAGATGATGTGGTGGATGCCCTCATGATGAACTTGGAACTGTGGTGGCGAGGTGGGTCTTTGTTTGTGCAAGTGGTCACTACGGGTCTCTTTGTACTCCATGTCTGCAATCTGAGGGTCTCGAGACATGATCTCCTTAGTTATCCCTGGGAATTGGGGATAACAATATTCACTTCTCCATTGTCTATGGCATTTATTATTTTTCGATTTTATCAATAATCTTGCAAGAAAGATAGCTTGGTCACAAGAGAAGCGAAAATTTAATCATCGAATTAGATATCCAAATTACAACCATTCAATTTATTGACATTAATAGATCATCGTGAAATAATTACCAATTATGAAGACAACTGATTATTTTCCAATTATGAAAAACAAATAACATGCTCTTGGAGTATGTGAACTAAGGTTGAGTACAATGGATGGTGGGTGCATTGTGTTTATTCGTAGAAAAATGCACAGGATTGTGTTTATTCCATGATATAATAAATTTGTTGTTCCATATAAATCCAGTAAAAAAAATTCAAACAGCATATTTATTAAACCATTTGTAATTTATTATACCGGCGGTACTATCCATTGAAATTAAAATTGATCACTGATCTATTCAAGCTTGATATCTAATCAAATTGAAATATATAAAATAAACAATTACAATAACATAAAACATGAAAGAGGTATGAACCATTCAAGTTTTTTAAAAGCATATATAGGACGTTACATAACATATGGAAATGAAATTTGAATAATTTACATGATCTGTTAGAATTGAATAATCCATTTTTTTCCAAAGGAAAAAAGCGTAAATTTTATTAAGAAGTATAAAATTTACATTTTGAAGAATGCATGTGTATGCATGCATTTAGTCCCAAAAAATTCTTATTGTTGTCGAACATGGAAGACTAATGACTATTAGAAACAGTTCGATGAGTATAGTAGGATCCATCTGCTATTCTTGTTGCAAAAGCATAATCTAGGAGTATAGTATTTTGATATCACATAAGAACTTCCCAATAAAGGAATAGGACTGAAACTGAGCCGAAATGTGTCTCAAGAGACCTTGTTCAAAAAGAAATTGTTTCTACTGATTTTTTTGCACTTGAAGACTCCTTTCTATCTAACAAAAAGTGGACAAAACTGCCCTTTATACAATGTGGGTTGGTTGTTCTATAAAGGGCATGTGATATAGTTTTTTACTCTGTCCATCTAAGATCTCTATGATGTGCCACTGCCCGTGAGCCATAGAAGTGCCCTCTTTAGATAAGGAGTATTTTTCTCCATTTCTTTCCCTATAGACATGATTGAAAGACAGATTTGTAAATATATCTGTAAGTAAAAAAACTTCTTCAAGTAATGGAGCAAGAATTATGTTGTGGCATTTTTGTGTTTTCCTCATCTAATTGATGACCATCATAGAGTCACTGAAGATATAAATATGTAATATCCTTTTTTCCCTAGCAAAAGTGAGCAGGAGCTTCAATGCCATAATTTCTGCATAGTTATTTGTTCCTTGTCCCAGACCCCACTTTAACTTAAAAGAGTGTGTTGGAGAAAGATGGAGGATTCCATCTCCCCCACAGCGAAAATCGTCTTCCTTTGAGGCACCATCAAAAAAATCCCATGGTATAGTGATGTTAATGTGTTCTTCTACTACATGCCTCGGGGGAGGAAGACCTTTCTCTTGTGGAAAATGTGCTAAAATAGCTAGGCTTTTGGATACAATGAGTTCAGGAAAGGAGTCTTTTTCCTTAAAAATAGCATAATTTCTGGCAATCCAAATTCCCCAAATGATGAGGAGGGGGAGTGCCTTGAATGTTTTTATCTGTGGTTTTGTGCCCACAACTTCCAGGCTTCTTCAATGGATGTTGCATGCCAAGAGAATAATTTACCCAAAACAGAAGAGACATTTCACCATGTTTGTGTAGAAAAGGGACAAGCCAGAAAAAAGATGTAATGAAGTTTCCTCCTATCCCTTGCACAAGGGGCACCATCCCGGCCCTTCTAATCCCCTGAGTTTCATCCTATCCCGGGTAGGGACATTTTTCTTTAAAAGACACCACATGAAAATTCTAGCCTTGAGGGGAAATTTTGTTTTCCATATCCCCTTCCACCACCATTCAGGAGCTTGTTGATTGAGAAAAGACATCAGGAAATTATATCCCTCTTTTGGGGAGTATACCCCGAAAGGACTGAGCTGTCATAGAAGTTCATCTTCTTTAATTATATGACTTAATTTGAGTGCCCTAATATACTCATTCCAAGGAATTATGAATTGTTCTTCCAAATTCATAGCTTGTGCATATTGTCATCCTTGGTTCCATATCAAAGTTTGTTGATCATTTACAATCTGATTCAGATGAAAAAAACCTGTCTCATGAATGTTGTCTATTATATTTTGGGGAAGTAAGTGTTGGCCATTTTCACCCACCCAAGGATATTTTCCTAGCCTGAGAGAGTTTATGTTGCCTACCTTCCAAGCCAAACCTTGACTGATAACATTGAAGGATTTTACCAAATCTTTCCACATTATGGATCCTTTTTGGTAAAAAAAAATCGGTCTTCTGATCCAATCCACCACTGCATTTGGATTGATATATTTTTTTAAATGAATTTTTGACCATAAATTATTGGAGGAGATAAGTCTCCACCCTATTTTTGTTGCAAGAGCGGTGGAGAAGCAATGTATATTTTTTAAGCCCCAACCCCCCAATAGCTTTGGCAAAGCTAGTGCATCTCATTTGATCCAAGGCATCACAAAACTCTCCTTCTGACCTCCTCACATAAATTTGAAGCAGAATTTCCTTATTTTTTCCAGCATTCCTTTTGGAATCCAAGCCATCGATAACCAATACACTGGAATTGCCTCCAGGACTGATTTTACCAAGATTGGCCTTCCAGCTCGAGATAACCACCTGAAGCTCAAGATTTTAACCGTTTCTCAAGCTTTGACAATAACCAGTTCGAGTCCCCTTCCAAATTCTAATTGAATAATAGATTTAATTAGTTAGAATTGAATAATCCATTAATTAATTAGAATTGAATAATCCATTAATTAATTAGAATTGAATAATCCATTTAATTATGTTAAAGATATTTTAAAACATCCAAAAATAAATATCCACACAGAAATTATAAAAGCATATTTAGGACATTACATAACATATGGAAATGAAATTTGAATAATTTACAGGATATGTTAGAATTGAATAATCCATTTAATTATGTTAAAGATATTTTGAAACATCCGAAAATAAATATCCACACAGGAATTACAGACTTACCATGTAACTAAAATATTATATTCTATAAATGATATATCTACGGAGCTTGTTTAAGAATGGATATAATTACCAGCTTCGTGCTATCTCTAGCAGCAAATTGTAGCAAATTGTAGGATATCTGCACATGAAACAGTGTTGGGGCAGATGCTTTAGAAACAGTGTTTGCGAAAATATTATTCAATTTATAATTTATATTTGAATATGTTAATCACTTCGAATTTAAGTTAAAGATAATTTTAAGGATGGAAATTTAAGATGTAATCTAAATTTTCTAGTTTTTAATCTTTTTTAGGCATTTATTTTTATGGTTTCATTTAAAAAACGGTCAAAAATTTAGAAAAATAGTTAGAATGACAGATTTCAGTGGTTTAACTTACATATTCTAAGAGAGGGTGTTGAATGTATTTATGCATTCAGAATTGTGATTTGAGCACTGTAAAATTGAGATTTTCCCAGTAATTGTGTGGCCAGATTCCAATGGTAGTGAGCCGAAAAGTCAAAAACTTAGAAAGTTTAGACTAAGCCCATCTCAGAATGTAGAAACCTTAGCTAATTTTACTAGTCCTTATTATGCAAACTATAAAATGTTTGGGGACATTTTTTTCAAATTTATAAAGATTTTATATATTTTCTATAAAATTTGAACTATTTTTAAGGTAAAATAATTTTATTTTATAGAAATTAGGCTTATCACTTCTAGAAAAAATAAAAATTAGCTAATCTTTTTTTCGAAAAAGCATGGAAAATTAATCAGCTACCCATATATAACCTCTAAAATTTTCCCTAACACAAACTAAAATTGTTGGACTGTATTTCTCTAAAGTGTTATTAGCAGTGGAATCGATGAAAACTGAGCTGTCGCATCCCTGAAAAAACACATATTTCTAAATTAATCCATCCACACCACGGTACTCTAATTTACAATTGTGTTTGCATTGGAGTGAGTTACTTATTGAAAGGAGTAATGAAATATAGTAATGTTAGGATTGTCGTCTTATCAGAGTGTCACAAAATAGTGGTGGTAACATGAAATTAAATTGGATTTAAAAATTTACGGATCGTAAAAATAATTAAATGGGTTTATGTGAAACGATTTTGAAAATCATATGATTTGATCTTAACAATGGAATTGTCATAAATCCCATAAAACAATGGAAAATAAAACCTCTCCCCACTTTAACAATTTCTCCTTAATGTTGGAATCTAACTTCTATATGTTGTGTGACACTATGCAAGTCCACTAACTTATAGAATTATCACCGTTGTTCCAGGTGTCGCTCTATTCATCTCTATTATGGTGAGAATGGATTTGTTTACGAAAATGTAAGACATGTTATGTGTGAATTATGAAAGAAAATAATCGACATTTGGTCAAGGTGATAGGTACAAGGAAGTCGAGAAGAAGTTAGAGGATTTGGTACAAAACCATGGAAATGAGAATGTTAGGATCAAGAATGGTGCCATACAAATTTCAAATCTTGAGTGCCTTGAGACAGAAGCTACTTATAGTATTGATCCACATCGTGAGGACCCATGCTCCTAATAAGATATATGGTGGATTAATGATGCTCTTTGAGAGTCCTTGATGGGACCTATTATGGGTGGGCTCAAATGTTAGCAACCGTGCTTAAGCGCTAAGTCAACTCTTATCACAGGACGTCAAGGCGTAATGGTTCTTTTGGCACAATCCTATGTGTTTTTTTCTGCAAGAAGATACCCACACTTCGACCACACATATGTGTTTGAGATGAAGGTCCTTGACTCATGAGGATGCGACAGTGAGGTCGGATTTTGAGACAGGAAGGATGAAGGAGCCTAGAGAATGTGTTACCCACATAATTTTTCGCACAGTGGGATCAACTCCCAATACATGTCAAGGACAATCCATATGAAGGGATGAAATACCATGGGAACCCGGAGTAACCCCAACCACCTGGATGAGCATGGGGCCCAAACAATATGTATGTATGATGTGATTTGATTTGATTACATAGAGTAGAATATTTCAATATGTATTACCAATCATGTACTATATGTGTGTGTAGATATAGCGTTGGTGAGGCCAGGAGGGCATGTTCATTGTCGTGTGTGTGTGTGAAGCCAAATGAACCTAGGCCATTGGGACCAAGGCAAATGGTAGACATTGATATTGTAGGGTATCGGGTGATGGAAGATATGAGGAAAAGGCTAGACTGGTTAATAAGAGGAGTATCATATCCAAACATGGATGGCATGAGTTGGATGATGGCAATGCATGGCACTACATAGGGGCGCCCCCTGATTGACACCTGATTCTGAGGAGAACAACAATGGCTAACCAAATTATTAGATATCTTTATAGAGGGGGAATAGTTCCCTTAGCTTGCAACCCCCCATTCGATGGGGATGGGGGAAAGGAGTAGTTTAATGGGCCTTATGCCCCCATTTGTTGTTGTGTGTAGCATGCTATAGGCATGCCACATATATTTAGACTAGTGGACTTCATGCAAAACTATTGTTGATGCTTTGACTTTTATATATATGGATATATACATATGCACTATGGATGTAGTTTTTCAAATGCAAATGTGGATCACCAATCTATGTGATTTTATCTACAAATGATTATGCATGTTACATTATATATGAATGGAAAATGTCATATTCTTATGTATGCATGTGTTAAATGTCAATCTAGAATGTTATTTGCAATGGTATCTACGAAATTATGTTGTCCTCTAGAACACTCTAGGAACATGGCTAAATGAAATTGATTCAAATGAGGGAACCAAAATTTTAACTTGTAAAACATAGTTACCAAATTAACGAGAATTGTGACCTAAAAATGAGAACTCTATCCCAAAAAGCTCATATTTTGGAGTCAAAAACACAAAAATCAACCCCCAAATCGAATAGTGCTACTAGTAGCACCATTTTTCTTTTCGAGGTTAAAATTACAACATTGTGCAACCATGGTCTTAACAACCTCATAATGTTGCTAATCAAAACTTTAAAATCAACCGTGGAATCGAAAAGTGGCGCTACCACTAGCATCTCCCTCTTTGTTTGAGGTTAAAATTGCAACATTTTTGAAACCACAATCTTGACAACTGATATTGTAGCAGATAAGATACTAAAATCAACCCCTAAATGAAAAAGAGGCCCGACCAGTGGCACCCCCACCACCCTTATTTTGTTGTAGCATAAGAATATTAAAATCAACCCCTAAATGAAAAAGAGGCCCGACCACAGTAACTTTTTAGGCTTAAACTCGTAACAATTTCCAAACCATGTCCTAAGAAACCAATATTATTGCAAACAAAATCAAAATAAGGGGGGTGAATTGAAAACAAGCGAAAAAAACAAATTTATTTAAGGAAAGAGAGAAAAAATAAAAAATAAAATCACTCCCCTAATTCGGAAAGAGGCCCCACCAATGGCATCCCCCCTTGTTTTCGGGATTTAACTTGCAACCATGTCCTAAGACACTAGTATTGTTGCAAACAAAATCAAAATAAGGGGGTGGGGACTGAAAATAAGCTAAAAAAACCTTGTATCAGGTGACAAGGAAGCGACGGGACATGGGGTCGCCACTCGATGCAGGACACCACACATCATTCCAGTTCGCTAGTACCTTCCACCCCCCACCCACCTCTATCACCTCGCATTATGGGATTTAACCTTCCCTCCAGCGCATGTACTACCTTCCTTATTTCTCTTCATTACTCCTATGACCGCCCTGATCTGATTATGCTCCAATGGTGCCTTCCTCTGATCCGAATCATCCTCTGTACCCTGCAATCTATTATGATTTCACCTGTGTACATCATCTCCCTTACAACACTTCTCTCAAGTCATTATGGATGCATATTTCATTTCTAGTATAGGAAAAACAAAGGCTTTATTACCCCAAAGCTCTCAAAGGCTTGGTCTCACCACCCTTTTCCCCCACTGCTCTTCTCGCAAATGCTCCCTCCTTAGCTTCATGCTAATCCTTTTGCCCATTTTTTTTACCCTTTCCCGTCATCTCAGCTCTGTATCCCTGTTGGAATGGTCGGAGGTGACCACTCTCATAGTGCCAAGGGAGGTTCCTCACATTGAAATAGAGGTCGCCCTCTGTTCTTGAAGATTCTATTGAATCTTACAAATCTCATACCCCTCTTGTTGGCACAGGGGCAGACCGAGGGTTCAATGCTTCAACAACACACCAACAAAACCCTAACTACCGGCCCTTTCAGAAACACCCGCGAAGAAGGCGAAGTCTCACCCGAGGTAGAGGCAGGGGAGGTTACAAGACTCGGGTGTCTTTAACTGAGATGGGATATAGATATGTGATTATAACACTTCTACGGAGTACTTAGGGACAACATGAATCAACCCATTAGTCTTTTTCACATCACAGATCAAACCCTAAGTACAGATCGACGCAGTAACAATGACAGCATACACATCGCACTTAGCATCATAAGTTAGATCTAGCACATTCAATATAAATAAAGCACTAAGCATTCATAGCATAAACCATACATCACAAAGCCAACAAACAACACAAGATATACATGGTTCACCCTAGTGTGGGGCTACGTCCACCAACTGCTTCGTCTTATTTATTATTCTTTTGAATCTCTTACATTCATCCGCTCCTATGCACTAAGCCACAGAGATAAGCTTCGCAGAGGACAGGATATTTGCACATTGAGAACCAGATCCTCCTTCCCAAAACTAGGTCACGGCACAAATCCCACTTCTCTATCGAGCACAGAGCCTTACAAACACATTATGTTGCACTAATCAACCCAAAACTACTTGCACTTAGCCACTTAGACTTCACTCTCTAAGTCTCTTTCACCTCGCTTGCTACATTACATTCTTACTTATTTATACTTTTACACTTCCTTTACAAAAATGCTTAATCATCGGTAAACCAATGGGCCGACATCCCATAATCCATTACAAAAACCCTAAGGTACCCTTTGTTGGGTCCACAAGCCCAGAAAACAAGTGAGATCTGCGATCTCAGCTTCGCCTGGGTGCTCCATCTTTGACCAGCCTGTCAAAGTCCAAAAAGTGGTCCAAACCTGACCAAGGTTTCCTCAAAACTTGGTCGAGGGCCAACAGGCCCCCAACACTCACCTGCGACTCATCCCGAGTCACTCACGTCTGGGCAATGTCACTTCGAAGGCCTCAAGCTTCACTCGACCTGCCTTGACTTGCTTCTTTGCCTGAGCCTTCTGCTCAGTGAGCTCTTGGATCATTTGCTCTGTAACAGGACCTTCCAGGCATTGTTCCATTGTCACAACCACTTGGTCTAACTACGAGTCTTGTCCTTCAATATGTTCAAACTCTTTGTCGGCTTCATCCTGCACTGGTTGCAGCTTCTGTGTGACTTCCATTAATCTTCCCTGGATGGCAGTAATCTGTTGTTGGACTGTGTGTTGTTCATGTGATCTCTTCATTCTCTCGACTGCAGTGAGTAACTTCATCTGCGCTTGCACGGTGAATGCATGTTGTTGCGCCTCTTGTAGTTGCGCTTCTAGTTTCCTCAGCTATGATTCTTCTGCGAGGCGCTCATAAGTGTGTGCACTTTGATCACTCAATTGTTTGCAATCTAAGGCGAGGTCTCTGATCCTTCCAACTGCGTTCTTAGTGGCTTCCTCCCTCTAATCGCGCACCTCCTGGGGAGTGCTCAGTACTACTTGGATCTCCAAGTTCATTATCCTCGCCTGAAGCTGCTAGATGGCCTCAGTGAGCTTCATCACTTTAACTTCGACTGCCTCATGTTCCTCATATGCCAAGCCTGGCACAGAGTGAAGTGATTTTCTCACCAATTCTTTGACCGTAGTCTTCTCTACGAGTAGCTAGTCCTTTTCTCTTTGTATCTTCACCTTGTCTTCCTCGAACATCGCCCAAAACTCATCTTTCTCATTTTTGTAAGTGGTTACACAGTACCGTGCAACTCATAGTTTCTCTAATACTTCGTCTTTCTCTTGCTTCAAGGCTTCTGTAGCCTTCTCCTTTTCTTCTTGGATTTTCTGAAGCCGAACCCCTGTCGCATCTACTAATCTTATTAATTGGGCAGGCTCATCCCCCAATTTTGTGGTCTTCGACGAGGAAGGCGTAGTAGGAACTGCGCGGATAGATCAAATAGCATGTTTCATTTCCTTAAGTTCCTTCTCGATTCTCTCATACAATTCCTTCTTATTCTCTCCATATCTTTGCAAGAGATCTCCATACGCATCCTCCATCACTCCGCGAACTAGACCGATGTCATCCTCTATGAGTGTGGCCTCCATCTGGGGCTTACTAGCACGGGTCTTCTTTCTTGTTGAATGTTTCTGTGGAGAAACCTTCCTCTTCTTCGGTGTTTTTGTCTCGGTAGGGGGATCCTTCGGCGGTGTAGCTTCTCCTTCTCCTTGTTTTTCTCCTTCATCCCCTCCTACTTTTCCATTTACTTTGTCTTCTCCTCCTGGTGAGCTAGATCCATCTTCTTTCGAGGCATTGTCCTCCTCATCAGTTTCTATATTCTGGAATTCTGCCTTTTTCTTCTTCTTCTTCGCACTAGTTTGCCCGACATGCTTGACCCGAGTGACCAAGGGGATTCCTATGATATCAGCATCGAAGAGTTCTGCATCTTCAACCAATACAAGGAACTCCTCCTACCATTCCTTGGTGATCTGCTCCATGTCTTCGTCATTCATCTTATAATAATAATGTAACTCTTCCTTTCTCTCATCCCTGCATGCAGTGATATAGATGAAATGTCGATCTGCACGGAACTTAGCGATTGGTCTGTACGGGTGCAAGGTGCGCGGTGTCATGCATGGGAACAACTCGATGGAAACCTTCAGTTGTTAATAATACGCATGGAACATTGCGTTCGACTGCCATTGCTTCGACATGTCGTTCGTATACCATAGTGTAGAAAATCTAGTTGCCAATGGCTCTAATGGTTCAATTTCTGGAAAGGTTGCTCCCTCGGTAATTTTTCAAGCAACAAATGCAATCAGCACGAGTAGCCAGTTGAAGTGGAACTCGTATCCCTGATCATGCGCTTCACGACAGTGTTTCTCAAGTTCCTTGCCCAATTCATCTACATTCCCTCCACACATTTCCCTGCGAGGTCCACCACGAACCCAGTAACCTGTGTGGGGTGGTTCTTTCTTACGAACTTGCCAGCTATGAGTTGGCAAGTGATGTGCACTGCGCCATCCTGGATAGAGGCTACCTTGTAGCCTCGCTTTCCTTTTTCAACTTTGCCATATGCCTCCTTTATGCGTTGTGCCAGGGAACGGCCTGAGGCCTTCCCTGGGTAGAATTGTTGAGGGTCAGGTCCTTGCATGCTCAATCCATTGATCAAGTGGATCAACGTCGGATCCATAGTAATCCTCTTGTTGAGCCACAGGTATTCTCCATGGTAGCACGACAAGAGGAGTTTAACGCAAGCGTTAACTTCTTGGTGTCATCCAAAATGGGGAATCTTCATGACATTAAGTATAGTGGACTACGCCAACTCCTTAATCCATGGCTAGGAGAAGATGCGAGGCTTCTTCCCAGTTGTCTTCGTTAGGTATATGTGGGGCCCGAGCATGGCATAGTTCTTTCTATCTCCAAGGTTAAATTCGTTGTTCTTTAGTGTTGGGATCTGTCCCAACTGGCTTCCAACTATGCGTATTACCTTCGGAATGTATGCGGTGATCAAAGTGTATTCGAAGTCCCATGGGATGTTGTCGTGGTTAACCACGCCAGCCAAAGGTGGGATATAATATGGTAAGATCGACGGGATTTTCTTCACATTAGCTAGATCGTCGCGATGCTTACTTCGCTTCTCAGTTGCGAGGTTGGTACGGACCGAACGTTGTCCATTCAAAGAGAAATCTTGCAGTCCCCTGGTCGACAACACCTGTACTCCTTCAGACATAGCTTTATCAACCATAAACTGCTTAATAATCTCCTCAACGGACTTCTCTAACTCAGTGCGCTCGACCGACATTCTCACTTTTAAAATAGGTAGGTCGGGGTAGGCGAACAGATAGGTGGGGTAAACAACGGATGGCGAGGTCTGATAGCACATCTCAACACATAAAATCACTTCTATTCTTGTCTCAAATAATTACGGGTGGAAAAAAGTGGTCCCGACGCAACGTCCGACGAGTTAAATAAGCAAGTGTCGTAACGGATTCCTCTAACAAGTAGGAATGCTTCCATCAATGTGAATCTGTCCATTATGGTGCAGTCTCAACATCCAATGGCGGTCTATCCACCCATAAATGTTTTTTCTATCCGTTTTGGAGCGTCGTTCCAACGAGCGAGGCACCTCCAACAGTCATATAGCTTCGTCATGGAGAAGTCACATTCTGCGCGGTTTTGTTGTTCCAGCAAGGTTCAAATCCTGCAAACCTGCCTCCTGCGAAGTATTCCATTTGTTCTTTGTAACTTCCTGTAGCTTTTCCAACTTAGCTTTCTTCTTATTGAGCTTCCTTGCCAGGGATGATTTTAAGGATGGAAATTTACTTTAAAATGTAGAAACCTTGGCAAATCTTACTAATCCTTCATATGATAACTATAAATGTTTGGTGATAGTTTTGTAAAAATATTCAAATTTCTAAGGATTTTATATAGTTTTTATAAAATTTTGGCGATTTTTAAGTTAAAATAATTTTATCCTATAGAATTTGGGCGAATCATTTTTAAAATAGCGAAAATCATTTTTGGAAAAACCATGGAAAATTAGCCCGTGAGCAAAATTTAGCCCCTAAAATCATCCATGTTCCTTGCCTTATTTCCTGTGATATGAGTTTCTCTAACTTCTTTTGGATTTCTCTTTCCATTATTATTCTTATCTTCTCCTAGCGTAGTGACTTCGTACTATTGATGTGCTCTCATGGGTTCTGAAGTAAATATCCCTTCTCTTACTACTTCCTAGGTGGATATACTTCTTTCTTACATGGATAGGTCCTTCAAACCTTCTTGCTTTCTTTCAATCTTGCTAGCTAATTCTCTTGCCTTCTGTTGCTTCGACTTATCCTCTCGTTCTTCTATTAGTCGATCTATTTTTCTAGCTATAAAGTCCCTTAATGCTTGTTTTTTTGTTCTGTAGCTTCTTCCTCTGCTTTCCTTCTGATCTGATCTTTCTCAATCCAAGTCTTTCCTAACAAAAGATGGAACGGGGCGTTGTTCTCAACAAGATTAATAACTTCAAATTCTTCTTCAGTCGATGTTCCATGAACAATAATAGGTACTTTATTAAATCTTCCACAATAATAGGTACTTTATTAAATATTCCACATAGGGTTATCATTTTTCCCTTGAACAAGCCAATCCTTCCCAATGAAGGTACCATAGTGGGCTTTCCCAAAATTTCCCAAGTTTCTTCTGTCATAATATTTACTTGTATTTCTTCATCCAAGACACAATCTATGTCGAAGTATCATATTCTTGTATTTATGTGTTGTTTTAGCTTCAAGATCTCTGATAAACTGACATCTTTGTGATCATTCATCGTTTCTTTCAACTGTAATAACATAGTTTGAGCTTTCTCTAATTCTTTCTCTTTGTGATTCTCTAACATGCTCTTAGTCTCTTGACTTCCTTTATAGTTTTCTTGTCTCATGTTCATCCTTTCAACTTTAGCAATCATCCTTGGACAATCCTCAATTTCATGACCAAAAATTTTACAACAAAGACAAATAGGACATGTACAAGGGAATTCCTTAGCAAGATGTCTCGGTATTCTGCAGTTATAACACAATGTCAATCCTCTCTTTCTTTTAAACTTTCCCCAACCTTTCCTATACTGTGCACTAGGATCACAGTGTTGAACCTGCAATCTGCAAAAATTCTTTCTAGGTCCTTGCATCCACTTATTAGTCCAAAAATTATTTTTATGCATAGGAATAACATATCTTTCTTCATTTCTATCAAATTTATTCAGATCAACTCTTTCTTCCAACTGTGCCCTAGTTTTCAGACTAGGACATAATGTATTAAACATGCTTAAATTCATGTTTTCGAAACAAATAATTTCGCTTATCTTGCTCTATCAAAGAACAAAGCTTTACATCTTTCAAGATCTTACCTCTTTTCTTTAGATCAGATTTCTTTCTTAGCATAGAGCTTTGCAAGTCGAGTAGAATATTGCGTACTACAACAGCAGATCTACGCACAGAGCTTCTCTTTCTTTACTTCAGCTCCCAGCAATCACAGTTTCAGGTCCCGACAACGGAACCATTTGTTGGCACAGGGGCAAACCCAGGGTTCAACGCTTCAACAGCGCACCAACAAAACCCTAACTATCGGCCCTTTTGGTAACACCTGCAAAGCAGGCGAAGTCTCACCCGAGGTAGAGGCAGGGGAGGTTACAGGACTTAGGTGTCTGTAAACGAGCTGGGACACATATATGTGATTATAACACTTCTACAAAGTACTTAGGGACAACATGCATCAACCCATTAGTCTTTTTCATATCGCAGATCAAACCCTAAGTATAGATCGACGTAGTAACAATGACAGCATACACATCACACTTAGCATCATAAGTTAGATCTAGCACATTCAATATAAATAAAGCATTAATCATTCATAACATAAACCATACAACACAAAGCCAACAATCGACACAAGATATACGTGGTTCACCCCAGTGTGGGGCTACATCTACCAATTTCTTCATCTTCTTTATTATTCTTTTGAATCTCTTACATTCATCCGCTCATATGCACTAAGCCATGGAGCTAATCTTCGCAGAGGACAGGAGATATGCGCACTGAGCACCAGATCCTCCATCCCAAAACTAGGTCACGGCACAAATCCCACTTCTCTATCAAGCACAGAGCCTTACAAACACATTTTGTTGCACTAAGCAACCCAAAAATACTTTCACTTAGCCACTTAGACTTCGCTCTCTAAGTCTCTTTCACCTCACCTGCTACATTACATTCTTATTTATTCATACTTTTACACTTCCTTTACAAAAAGGCCTAATCATTGGTAAACCCATGGGCCGACATCCCATAACCCATTACAAAAACCCTAAGGAACCCTTTGTTGGGTCCATAAGCCCACAAAACAAGTGAGATCCGCGATCTCAGCTCCGCATGGGCACTCCATCTTCGACCAGCCTATCGCAGTCCAAAAAGTGGTCCAAACCTGACCAAGGTTTCCTCAAAACTTGGTCGAGGGACAACACCTCCCAAAATTAGAGTTGAAATCGATCTCATTGAGGTCAATGTCTGTGTATTGAGGCACTTCATCTCGGATGAGGAGGTGCTCCATTCCACTAGCTCCTAGATACTAGACACTGGAAACACTCGAGCTCAGAAATCTCAATATTTGAAAACAATGGATATCTACTAGCATTTAAAACTATTGATGGGTCATGTTCTTGTTGATTGACATGAAGCACACCAGGAGATAATGTTGCAGCTCGATGACGTCCAGTTATATGTCAATCTCATTGATCACAAGTTGAACTTAATGGAGGATAAAATGGTTGGATTGGACCTGAAGAACCTATATTATCCCCAAGCTCGGGTGTTTGTTGCTAAGGGTCTTCCTATCACTTAGTTTTTAATGATTTATATCTTATTTAGTTTTTTATTTATTATAGGAGGTCTAGGCATCTCAATCCCACCTCATGGCATTCATCTAGGAAAAAACCAGAAGCTAGTATTTTGTATTAATGATAGTCTCGGGCTTTATTATGTTCAAGCATATAGTTTTAAAATACATAAATTTCACAAACCTACAAACAAGTTGATGCATTGTTGTTGGTCTGGTCTCCCAAGTTGTAGGCCAGGACCAAGGATTTTTTATAAACTTCTTATGGAAATATAAAGATTCGGGATAGTTTACAAAAAACAAAACAAGCTAAAAAACAAATGTTTTTCAAGGAAAAGAGAGAAAAATTAAAAACCAAAATCAGTCCCCCAATTCGAAAAGAAGCCCCACTAGTGGCACCCCCAATGTTTTCAGGCTTAAACTCATAACAATGTCCTAAGACACCATTATTGTGTGTGGGACAATGGACACCCTATTTGACTCCTAAAGTCTAAAGAGGTGTGCATACCCTCCTTACCCCCCTCTGGATTTGAACATGTGACCTCCAAGGAAGAAAGACATGTTCTTAACCATTATGCCCACTTAAGTTATATATATATCACATTAATGTGATATATAATGTGAACTATATATATATTATAGTTTAGTTATGTTTAATTTTTTTCTAAAAATTAAATAAACTTTTGTTTAAAGTTATTTTTCATTTTTTAATTCTGATTTTTTTTAAATGTGTGTTCATCCTACATGCAAATAATCCATCTAACTTAGTCTATACTTCATTAGGAGTTGAACAAGCTTCAACATGAAAGAGAGATTCTAGAGAGACGACCAAGCATAGAAATCCATAGGCCTCATCCACTTTATTGAAGTACTTTTCCTTTTCTACAACTAAATTGGGTTCATCATTTGTCCCCATATTGACCCTATAAAGCCCCTTACTCCTTAGCAGAAGTATGATCTTGGGTTTACATTCAAAGTAACTTAATGGGGTAAGAATCACTGATGTAGATGGATATTCCATTCTCTTTGGGTTGTTCAATGTTTATAAAAAAAAAATACAATATAATGTTAGTTTTCCTCACAATCTAGTCTAGTGCTCTCATACCATGTAAGATTTTAAGCATAATCCAAGATCTAGTTTCGAGAAAAAACTACACTAGCAAAATTGCAAGAAAAAGAGAGAAGAGAGAATGAAATAACACTCGAAAATACAATATTGTGGAAGAATCAATTCGAATTTATCTTGTATATTAATGCTTGACATGAGTACAATATATAGACTCTCTGAGGAGAAATTCACATAAGTTTGGGGTTCTTTATGCATGCACTAATTAGATTTAGTCAATTCTTAACTAATCAATACTATGGGTCAATACCACGAGTCACTAAGTGGTAAATGATGGTAAATGATAAGTTTTAATCCATTAATAACAAAGGAAAATCCTTTTCCTAAGGGGATACGTTATCCATATCCAATGCACATTAGTTGTTATCAATGCCATATGTTAGACTTGTTATAAATATCACTACTAAAAATAGGAAACCCCCTAAATTTAGGACTGGCTAAAAATAAACATGGATGTCCCTTGAAAAGTGGAATGTTGTGCATGTACTCCAACAGTATGGTGGTGACTATGTGAGATTTTGGTTCCAGATATCCTTATGGAACTTGTTATCCTTCTAAGGTATGTACTTAAAACAAGAAGGGTGATAATGTTGACCCTTGGTGCGTTGTTAAGCATATGTTGTTAATTATACCAATATGTTTCTTATTTTGGATGTCTTCCCACTAATTATTGTTAATAATGAATAATTGAAGCCTATCCAATGCTTAGGAGTACCATTTATTGTCCTCAATACTCATTACTAGACATGGCGCTATTGATTATGATGATTGTTAGGAGATGGGGCTTGGGACAACTCATCCCTTGGATGGTCCCTTCTTTGATATTTAATTACAATCAAACACATGGGTGAATTAATATTTATACCATTGATATCTATGTGATTGCTTAATTGGCAATGAACACTAGTGTTTCATTGTTGAGGATGTAATTAGCATTAAACATTCTTGATAATGACTATGTATCGATGGAAATATTTGATGATGAATTAGCATGACTAGTCCCTAATGGTATGGTTAGTATTACATACATACCTATTATATAACATGCTCATTGATTTTCCGATGCTATGGATATTGATGATGATATTGCATATTATTGATGATCGTTGGGTAGCTTTGATGACCATTTTTGACGATTTAATATGATATGTCATATTACAATGTGATCCATCCTCATACGATGCATGCATATGTGGATTCCATGTTAAAGAGACATTTGATTATGATTATGTGTAGGTGTCTTGTTGTAATGTGGGTTATGTGGATGCCCTATTAGAGAGATAGTTCATTATGATTATGTGGCAATACCTTGTTCTGATGTGGGTTATGTGGATGTCATGTTAGAGACATATTTCATTATGATTATGCATAGATGCCTTGTTATGGTGTGGGTTATGTAGATTCCCTATTAGAGAACTATTTCATTATGATTATGGGTAGATGCCTTCTTATGATGTGGTTTATGTGGATTCCCTATTAGAGAGATATTTAATTATGATTATGTGTACATGCCTCATTATGATGTGCGTTATGTGGATATATATATATATATATATATATATATTTCATGTTATATGAATCAATATTTAGAGAGATATTTCATGTTATATGAATTATGATTTATGTGTAGATGGCATATTGATGAGATAATTCATACAATTGATTACGATCATGATGTTGTATGTATACATTGGTATCTTTGATGGACTAATCTATTACATGTTGAGGCCTTGGTGGACAAAGGGGAAATGCACTCAAGGGAAGGGCTCTTGTCTCAATGAGGATGACTATCTGATCCTAGTGCCTAGGAATCTTGTGGAAGAACGAAAATACTTGTGAAAATGACCTCCAAAGTTAACTTAGATAAATGCATAGAAGGGGAAGGGTTTGTATTTCACTTTTTCCTTGTTTTGGACAATTGTGATTTCCCTCAAGCCCAAATTCACCCTTGCATGGAAAAGGGGAAGGCCAAGAGACAAATATCGGGAAGATGTTACATTGAAATGGATTATAAAAGAAGTAGTCTACCCATTGTTGGGGATCATTGGCTCAAGAGGAAATTTTAAATGCAACTTAGTATTGTTGATCCACTTGTGCTATGATAATGGTTATTTGGGAAGAACTGTGTATGTGCCAACCAAGTCTATGTTGATTAAGGGGCGAGGAGTGTACCTACAACATGAAGAGGTACTAAAGCTCAATATTCCTAGCTTAATGTATTGTCTTCTTTTGGGCCCAAAATGCAAGATGCCACGTCCATGTGATTGATATCACCAATTGAAGGTGGTAGAAATATCCTTGTAGAGAAAGATGTCACTACTATTGTGGTTGCAATCACTAGATGAAGGTGGTAGTAAAATCCTTGCAGAGAAGGACACCATTTTTGTTGTGGTTATGATCGCCAGGTGAAGGTGGTAATAATATCCTTGTTTGAATGGGGGTGTCATTATTGTTGTGGCAATAGATTAAGGTGGTAGTAAGACCCTTGTGCACCATAATCCTGCGAGATTTGGAGGTGATGTAAATTGAGGAGATTCTCCATCACACCTATGTTGATTTTTTGTAAGACCAATTTATTTTTTCTTGATCAATTTTGGGTTGGATTCATCAAATTTGTTGTGAATTGTGAATATGGTTGCATGGGTTGTGTGGAAAATTGAGCCTTGCTACAATTCCTCCCCACCCTGCCCTTGTTAATTGAAGATTTGTTCATGGGAACTCTTGAAGACAAGTTCATGGGATCTTTTTATATTATACTTTATTCAAGTTATAGTGCATCTAGCTGAAACTTGGACTTCCACAATGTTGGTGTTGCGTGTGGTTTGTAAGACCCTAAGTTTGTGTTATATTTAACCAACAAAACCCACCATACACCGACCCTTTCAACATCACTTGCTTGCGTAGATGAAGTCTCACTTGAGGTATCTATTGGGACTGTAAGAACCAGGTTTCTGCAGTAGTGAGGGAATGGGAGGTGACCATTTTTTTTATTCTTCCTTATAATTTATGTGCGCATAATTATATCCTTGTTCTTTATTAACTACTTAGTGATTTCATATTCATACTATCATTAGATTCTAGTTTACCACATAACCCACTATTGTAATAGTCATGATTATTGCACAATGATTATGCATAAAACAGGTCTAATATAACAAGCATAAAACAGATTCCATGAACTTTCATATAACATACATTTAACACAAGATTTAACATGGTTCACCCAACTCTGTGCTAAATCCAAAATGGTTGTCTTCTTTATTATGTGTTTGTCAATTGATTCTAGCTTGCGCACTGCACTTACAAAGATATGGCATGGTTATCTTTATCCCCTCCTAGCCTATTCGCTCTGCAGTGCAAGCCTCTCTCTCTTTGCATCATCCCTTACATTCATACATGGATTCCTCTCTTTTATAGACTAGAATAGAAAATCAAGAACAACAACCCAAGAACCAACCATATGTCGAGAGGAACCAAACAAAAGATGAACCCCTATTCTCCCAACCTGTTACATATTATACATACAATCTAGGGCTTAAAACCCTATGTGGCTCCTCCCAAAACTCTATTACATTGTATGACAACTCCAGTTCACTGGTTGTTCGACTGCTTTCTCTTTCTTTTCCATATACATGTTGTTTTTGCACTTTGACTGGTTGTTCTTTCCTGCTTTTATGCATTCTTCCATCTTTAGCTTGTCGAGTTTTCATCCTTCCTTTTCTCTCGCTTTCTTATCCTGCTTTATTCCTTGTTTTATTCTCTTTCAATGTGCATTGTACTTCTGGATGCACCTTTGTTGTTCATTGTCCTCTTGGATGTGCCTCATTTTCACACTCCCTAATATTCCTTCTTCTCTAACGGACCTTTGCTACACACTTTTTCTATCCTTAGTATTTTTACCAAAATTATATCCCAAAATTTTCTATCCAATAGGCCCCCAACACTCACCTATGGCTCATCCTGATCCACTCAGGCATGTTTCCTTCTCTTCCATGATGCAATGAAATTTTGGGAGGATGTCTTCGCAACCTTCACTTCTTTGATTATCGTGGCCTATGTTTTTGTTATCTCCTCAGCCTCCTGTGAAGTCAAGGTTGTGAGTTTTTCCTCTGCTTCATATGTTGCTTGTTTGACCTTTCCCTGCACAGTGGCCAGTTCCCCTATTATCCTCACTGCTTCTTCCTACAGTGGTCCCAATCCTTGTTGAAGGATCTTTTGTTTGTCCCTCAGCTTCTTTACATCCAAGTATAACTGCATTTGAGCCAAAATTGGTGTCATACATTTCGCTGGTGGAAGAGTAGTTATCTTATTCAAAGCGTGTTGCACTCTTTCTTGTGCTTCCCTTAATCGGGCTTCCACCACCTTCATCTCAAGATCCTCTGCTAACATTGTCCATATTTTTGCGCTCTCCTCACAGAGTTTGGCACAATTTTCCTCTACTTTCTTGATATTGGCGATTGTTGTCATCGTCATTCTCTCCCTACCTTCTCGCACTTATTTTGGCGTTCCTAGTGTGCTCCGCAATTGTAAGTCCTCAATCTGCGCTCTGAAACCCTTGATGACTTCATCGATCTCTAACACTTATTCCTCCATAGTATCTTCTACTACTATGGGTACTTATGGTATGTCATTGTATAATTTTTGGAAAGTTTCTTGGGTTTTTTGCGATATATCTTAAGCTTCATCCTCTTTCTTAAGGGATTTTTTCACCCTTTACTCAGCCTCAGTTTTTTCCTTCATGACCTCCACCACTTAGCCTTCAACTTCCTTCTTTTGTTGAAGCACAATGTCATACTATTGTTGTAACTGATCTCTTTCATCCATCATTTTGATCAGTTCCTACTTTGCGTCCTCTACTTTGTTTTTAATATCTTGCATTAAGCCTATCAGCAAGTCATGTAGTCTTTCTATTCACATCCTCGATACAAATAGGTTCATATGTCCTAGTGCATTTACCTGTTGTTGCAATTCAATCATTGGAATTTCCAGTGCATCTGTCTCAAGTTGTAGTATCATGCGCTCAGTTGCTAACTGAGTCAAGGACGGATGCGCATTTGTTGTGTTTTCTTCATATAAGATATGATGGATATATTATTACAATGATGAGTGTTCCATATATATGGAACATATGGTGAACATCCATGAAAGGATGTGTCCCTTGAATAATCAATAATTATTCATTATTATCATTTACTTATTATATATGATATTTAATGATCAATAATTATATTATTAATTATTATTCTAAGAGAATTTCTTCCCGATGTTGTCCAAACATCAACACTCCCTCTCAACAAGGGATACATTTTGAAACATGCCAAGCTTGTCTTTGAAGTAAACAAACTTCACCCTAGACTCGTGACACTTGTCTTTCAGTATTGGGAGACATCTCTCTCCCACCTGAACCGAGGAGAAACTCCTCCTGCGGCTCTCCCTCTCAGCCAATTAACTCTCTCTAATATTAGGCTCACTTTGGGTCCGCATGTAATAGCATATAACATCTTGAGTCTTTATCATTCCTTATCAAATCACCATGTCTAGGACAAAGACCACACCAGGATATTTCACCACAGGTACACACCTATGAGTGAATGTCGGCTTGATGCTAACTAACACGTGGAAATAAATTCAAGCACCCCGAGTCCATATTATTCCTTGTCATGATCAAGAAAGGACTATGTTTGGGCCCATTCACCACAAGTGAACCTTTATGATAAATGTATCATATCCCCTTGGTCTGCAACCCAATCTAGGAGAAGTTTCGCCCGATGTTGAAACATCAACACTCCCTCTTAGCTAGGGAGGTATCTTTCCATAGTAGTACACAACTATTATCCAGAGACACGCAGTCTCCGCCAGTGATA
>SNQJ01S0018602.1:0-13228 GCA_010110895.2 Picea sitchensis | reverse complement strand
TTGCTTCATGAGTGCATGAGAACCTCAAATATTTGGAATATCTGATTAGGAAAAAATAAAGTACCATTAGATTGTTGCTCTTTGTTGAAAATAAACTATCTAAGCAACTAAGAAGAAAAGGCATAATCAGAGAAGAAAAATTTGTACACTTCTTTTTTTTATATGTGCAAAATGCGAGACACTCATGCAATAAAATATGATTGGCAGAAATTAAATATGCATAATGAAATTGATGGCAGGCAGATGCAATGCATTTAATCTAGCATGCAAATGCACTATAGTACATATGACCTAACTAACAAACCTAAGGGTCGAAGCCCTAAGTGCCATCTATATATGGGTGAACCTGAGGGTCGAATCCCTAAGCCCTAAGTGTCTCATAACTGACAGGAACCTTCCTTCCCGTCATGGTGAACACGTTGTAAAGATTGTTTTCTTTCTGTTTCACAATAAAGGGGCCAGCCCATAATATTTCACCCTTTGGATCATAGTTGGGTTCACCTCTTTTCTTGTCCCATAATAAAACTAAGTTGCCTTCTCCATATTCAATGTGTGGATCATCTTCAATGTAAAGTTCTGGGGGAGGGGTTGCTTCATGAATGCTCCTAATAATCTCTTGTTTGTTTGTCTATTGTGTTTGTTCATCATTCTGTAAGATATTTACCTCACCCACATCTTTATCATAATGTATGAACAAGCCTTTATCGTACTTGTTCATTCTGGGGAACATAAATTCAAATGCTTCTTCATTTTCAAAATGAAGTTTAGAGGCGTCGTATGGATTTCATTGGATACTCTGTCAAATTCATCATCTCTTGTTGTGTATATACCATTGAAAAAACATACATGGTGTTACAATTCAAGTTGACTATACAAGACCTCATATGTTCCATATCCCATTGGTATGAAGGCATGTGAAAATCCCAAATTCATATAACCGCCTAGCTCATTGGCCCAATCTCTTGACAAAAGCATTCCCCAAGCATGGGGGACATCAACTACAACAATATATGTGGGAAATATTATTTTGGGCAGATGGTACAGGAATGTGTCTACATCCTTTTCTACACCTAATAGTTTTATTGCTTTTGAATCCATCCCACAAACTTTTCTATAAGATCATGAGATTCCCAACCCAAGTTGTTGGAATATGCCAATAGGGATTATTGTGGTAGACGCTCTTGAATCAATCATGCAATTGTTTATCCAATATCCATTCATAACCAAGGAAACATAGAAAGGAGGGATTCCACTTGATTTCCTAATGAGATTTTGGCTACTAATGTTAATGGGAGGTTCATTTGTTTCTTCATCAAGATGGAAAATTTTCATCACCTCCTTTTTCATTTGTGGAAGTCTACATATTTCTGAAAGTGGAATGGACACATTTATCTTATTGAGCACACTTCCAAGATCCACTTTGAGGCGAAAGTCTTATATAGTATCCTCATACTGCTTTGGTACTTCCTGAGATGGAGGGGTAGGGAAAATCGGCTCGGGAACAAGTGGAGGTTGTAATGGAGGTGGTGAAGCCAAATCTTTCACTAGTGGTGTAGGAATTTCTTTTGAGGGAATGAGGTGTGAAGTTGTATGAGGAGAAGTAGGTGGATTGGTTGGCAGAGTCAAAGATGAAGGAGATGATGCAGTTTCCTTTCCTTTATGCTTCCTTTGATAATAGAGCAATTTTTTTGTCTAATAGTCTCCTTGCTCTCTTCATCCAACTCATTCCAAAGCTCCTTGTATAACCTTTTCTATGTTTCTCTTTCCCATTGTTCAAACTATTCTTAGTTCATCCAGATAACTCCTTCACTATGGAGGGGATCTTCTGAAATTTTCAGGATGGAATCCAAGAAGTCCATTATGTGCTCAGTTTCTTGTTCATCAATGAGTCTCGGACATTCATGGTCCGGGTGTGGTTCTTGACATGTATGGCACCAGGGTACTTCTTCATTGACAAGGCCAATTGGGATCTAAGGATCCGACTAGCGGGATTCTTGTTGAGGTCAAGGTTTCCAATTGTTATCTCTTCTAGGAGGAGCATAATATGGGCCTCGGAGAGGGTATTGTCGTTCGCAATTTGTCATTCTATTCATCATAGTTTTATGGGATTGGGTGAACTGTGTGGTCATCTGTTCAAGTTTTTGATTGATTGTTGCAATAGGATCTTCGGAGGTGTTGGCTTCTTTAGATTTCTTCTCTGGCATGGCACGTGGATAACTTATAGGTTCAACCTTAGCATGATTCAAGTATTCTTCAATACTAATGGCACTTTCCATTGCTTCGGCAAGGGTTTGAGGTGCTGACCGTCGGAGATAAAAATGGTGTTGTCCCTCATAGGAATCAAGGTATGTGATAAGAATACCTTTCTCTTGAGAAATTACATCGATCGGGATTTGTTGTCTCTGAGTATCAAACCTATCATTGAACTCTCTCATTGTTTCATTCTCCTTATTGATTGTATTGAATTGGTTCAACATAGAAGAACAGTCTTTTTTAGTTCCCCATCTATTCTTGAAAGCGGTTTCAAAATCAGTGTAGGATGTGATTGTATTATTAGAAATATTGAGGTACCAAGTTCTAGTAGGAACTTCAAGAGATATGGAGAATAGTTTCATGGCTACATCATCATGCTCAGCATACATGATTTCAAATGCACCAATTAGTTGATCAGTATGTTCTTTGGTTGTGACCATATTATTTTCGTAAAATTTAGGCAACCATTTGGAAATATCCTTGGGCATTTTTTTGGAAGTTAAGAGGTTTGTAAAGGAGGTTGGCCCATGAAGGAGGCATTTTGATAGGAGGAGGTAATGAAATAATTCCTTGGAATAGTTTATTTACAACGGGAGGGTTGTGAGGAGCTCTTCTTTGATAGGTAAACAAGGGATTAGGATTAGGTGGAGGGAGTAGAAAAGGATTCTTATTGGTTGGGTTCTTAGAAGGTGGAGTCACTAGGTAATCTTGTCAAGATAACCAAAAGAGGAAGGTTTAAATGGTAATACCCTCAAATGGAGTCGCCAATCAAACCAAGGGAAAAGGCTCTAAGGGAATATGGCTTGCCAAAGGAGGGGTTGTTGTATGGGCTTGAGAAAGATTATAAATCGTCCCCAGCAACGACACCAATATAAAATTTTATCGCACAGATTATAGGTTGCACTAGAGCCTTGTGCAATTGAAACCAATGGATGGCACACTAAGACAAGACCCATTGTCACCTCAGGAAAAGTCTCGGGTGACCCCTAGGAAAAAACAATGGAAAGGTCTAGAAAGGCCCTAGGTGGTCACAATACAAGGTCAAGAATGTTCTAAAGGCTATGAATGGATGAGGGAAATGTGAAGGTAAGGGTAAAGGGTAAATCACCTACAACACAATGTCAGTTATTCCAAGTATATATGAAAGACAGGACCATTATGTTAACCCCGCCATTGATCACCAATATAAATGTAAGAGTCTCGAGTAACAAGTGACCAGAATTTTGTATTAGAGAAATGTCAGAGTTGACCGAATAAATGTATACCCGACATGCTTAGGAAAAAAGGGTCCCCACAGGAGTGCCAGGTTGTTTTAGCCCTCAAATATACCTGAGGGGTTCTCAAGCCACCCCGGTACGAGAGGGTAATCTTCTTGAATGTTGTTTTCCATGCACTACAACAACAAGACGACCAATAGGTTTGCTCAATTGTTTCAAGGATTCTAGGTGGTATCTAAGATAGGAGAACAATCAGTATTAGTGATGTCTGATGTGCAATCGTTCGACAGGAACGACCTTTAGGTACGACGAAGTGACCATAGTCTTATAATATACGTCGAGGTATGTGAGAGAACTACAAGCCCTCAGGATGCAGCGCTGGAAAAGTAACGACAACTCCTACGTTTATAGATGCCTGAAAAAATATTTTCTACGACCCCCAGAAAATAAATCCCACTTAGATGATTGTTCAATTAAGCACTTAAATAGAATTGGAAAGCAAAGAAAGATAAATCACTTTAATGAAAATGTCAAATGCAACATGTGATTCAAACAGTGATAGAAATTACCGACAATTTACTTGAATATAACTTTTCCTAAAGCAAGGAGACATTTAGCAATTGAAATAACAGGATTTGAAGGCTATCTTAACAAGCAATTATTTCTTAAAAATGATAAATCACTTCAAAATGAATGAGATATACTCTAGCACTCAATCACCACAAAACTTTTTCAACAAGTTATTTTCAATTCCACAATTTTCCACAAAAGACACTTAGCAATGAACCATAGACTTGCTTGAAGCATACACCAGATTTATGGGTTGTTATATAAGACATAAACTAGAACTTAATACTTCTCAAATTTAGCCAACAAGTTCAAATTTCTTTTGCCACAAAACTTGAGATAAAGTTGCAATTTAAGCCCAATACTTAAGAGGTGGTTTTAGGAGATTTTTTAGGCACTTTCTAACAATTAACCAAATCTGAGATATGATTTGCAGTAGTGATTTAGCAGAGATAGCATATATGAAATGTCAATATAATACTCCCAAAACAAGACCAAGACATTCAAATGAATACCCCCCAAGTAATCAGCAAATGTTTCAATGAGTGAGGTATGATCTTAGAAGGTTTTGGAGCACTTTAAGAGTTATAACCAGATCTGAAATATAAATTTGCAGCAGATAAAACAGCTTCAAAACCACGTCAAATTCCACTAGAAATATTTTAGAAACTAGCTAGAATACCCTAGGAATACTACCCAATTGTTAGAAACGAGAACTAGCTAAAACTAGGCCCTAAAAGTTAGTCAAATGCAAGTTGTCGTAACTGTTAATTTTCTGCATAAAAAGTCCTAATGGTTGTAGCTTTTAACCATGACCCTACAGAAATTTAATCATCCAAAATGCAAACTAAATATCTAGAATGTTAGATCTAAGCATGGCCTACAAAACCCATATGCTATTTTCCTAGAACTAGTTGGAAAAATGCTAAAACTAGAAACCTAGGGTTAGAAAAATAAAAGAGGAAAAAGTGAGAATGAGGGTTTAGAAAATGGGGAGGCTAGAGGCCCCCAAAAAATCACCCCAAGGGAAAGATGGCTCGCCCTAAAGGTGTGAATGTATCCGCGAAATCAGAAATCCAATTCGATACATTTCCATGTCTCCCAATGCAAGTGTTTTACTCTCTCCAATGTATATGAGTTCCTTATTCTCTTGGGTAATGGAGTCAAAAGGCTTGGAGAAGAACTAGAAGATGTTGAAGTGAATCTCCCCTAAAGGTTGTATCTTGTCACTATCATGCAAGGGGTTAGAGGAAAAATCATCTAAATCACAAGAGGTCTTCAAAAGAGTAGATATAACCTGCAAAAGGGTTGTTAGTTTTACCTAGACCCTAGTACAAGAAAATATCCTAGAAACAACTCTCAAGAGGTGTAGTTTATTAGCTAGCTATTGAAAATATTTCCTTTAGATCCAAGATTATCCAATGAACACTTAGAAACAAAATGAATTAGATCTCACCAAATATTTACTTGAAGTAGTTAGCATAAGAGTTCAAAAGAAAGATCCACAACACCAATATCTCTAAGCCTCCACCACAAAACACTCCAAGCAAAATGCATCACATCAAGGCACCAACAGAAAATCCATAGCGCACCATTGGAAAAAATAGCATAATAGTATTGAGGATCATCACCAAAAAAGTCTCCAAAATGAAATCTCAAGTGATGGATTTATAATCCTCCTCTCACTTGGATTTGTCCACAAATCAACCAATTCTAGGGTTATCCCCTAAAATGTTCAAGTTCTGTCCACTTATTAGTCTCTTCTAGAGATCTCCTAAACAAAATAATAATAAAATCCCTTAATAAATATTTAATCCACCTAGGGATTATCCACAATAAATATTCCAATTTAAATAAAAATCCCACAATAATTAATTTATCCCCTTTCAAAAATAATTTTGACTTCTTTGACCATGTGATTTGGGTAAATAGGGGATTTTATAATAACTTTAAAACAATGTGGAAAATAAATTTCCACAAGGCATCTTTGACCAAGCAAAAGGCCCAACAATTTCTCCTTCAAGCATGCAATCATCCTCTAACCAAGTAAAAAGTCCATCGATCCATTAAAATCCTCCATGAAGCTAGGGATTATCCTCCCCAAGACCCACGATCTAGGAAAATATTCATTTGGTGATGTGCAGTGAGCCTCCCAAGGCTATTGAATAGTCAAATCAAACCTCCTAGTGGAAAAATAAGTCCCAAGGCCAAATCGAACTTGATGATGTGCAAAATAATCCACCGGGAGATGACAAGTGGCATTAAATTCCTTCCATAAGACTTCCAAGTGGCTTGTATATCATAAAAATGCTTGAATAAATCATCACCCAACTTTCTAAGGTCCAAAGTCATCCAACGATCCACAGAAACTGGCCAAATAGGGGTGTCATCAAGGAATACGTCACCCTATAGCATGCAACAACTCGCCTCAAAATTCATCTGACTGAGCTAGGAATGGGGTCGAGTCATTCAACAATGGTGATGATGTGGCCTGTGAAATATCTCGGGCATCCGTCAGATACAAATGTGTCAACCAACTAAGGGTTAGCTAACCCTAGTGATGCCCGGCAGCAACTAAAATAATAATAACCTTTAAAATATCCCGGAATGTCTGAATGGCATGACACTTGGTGAGAAACTACAAGAAAAATTAAAACATGTGTGTCTACAAGGAAACAAGTCACGTCAACATGATAAGATAATCAACGTAGTATAAAATTCATTTAAACCAGACCATTAATCCCCATATTCATATTTTGTCACAAGCTCAAGAAGGTTATACAACTTAATAATTCAAGGTATGAAATTCTATCAGAGACCCAGAGAGACCAGACTAACACCTAAGTATTAAAAACATTTCCCAAAGATTGTCTCTTCACTGTCATGTAATGATTATGAGATAATCATGGGGTTAGGCTTTAAGATTAGACAACTAACATACAAGGGACCATAGAATATCATTCATGGGTTCCTTTGATGAGGGTAGACCACACACTTGGTTCCTAATATTTGCTACGTGATACCTTCCAAGCTCTTTATTTTCCTTTTGCCACGTCCAGCCATAGGAGATAACCCAGAGAAAATGTAGCGCTTTGGCAATATTCCTTTGATTGACGACCTTTTATTTTGCTTTTTTGCTTTTCTTTCTTTGGATAAATTCATTTTATTTTTTCTTTCGTCCTCTCGTGTTGAAAAACACTTCCTTAAATCCTTCAAACACCCCAGAGACTATGTAACACCCTGTCGATGTATCCACAAGTGTTATGGGATTGGGCGAGCCTTTGAGCAAGTAACCAAGGAAAACTTTTCTAGTCTCCCTCTAAACCTTAAATATTTGTCTTCCCATAGAATGAGGAACGATACCTTCTTGGGTCATTTTGTATAACCTAAAGAGATGGATATGACAAGGATTGACGAGATGGAAAGTGGTAAATATGATCGGGAATGGTACGATGAAAGATTCAAAACAAACACTAGTAGTGCTCCATTTTCCCCAAGAGTAACCTAATCCCCCAAGAACCTAAGATAACAAGTCATGTTATGACAGAGTAAGAAATATAACCAACGAGCTAACGACTAGTAGTTAGAAGGGACTCTTTGGGACAAGCTTAAATGCCTTAGATATTAAATTGATACTCACCATGATGGAGGACTTGCCAACTTGCAGCATGCTTCTCAAGGATGTCTGACAATCCCCTCCAAATTCCATGGGTGTCATATGTTGTTCATGTCGCTGAGTGATGCTTACACTATGAAGGAGGATCAGGATTTCAAATTTGCACGTACATGCACATCTTTCGGCTTTCCATGTCTTCAGATTGGGCGCCTCTAGATGTTCTTTCTGAAATAGTTATCCACCAGTGGGGGGATAACATTACCCATGAGTGGGAAAGCATTAAGGACTGTTTTCCATACAGTGTATCCATTTGGCACCTTCTTGTTTGGTTTCCTTATCCAATCCACTAAGGAATCCTATGGAAAATATTTGGCCTATAGAACTTATACCTAAAGTTTGGTGCCTTGAATCAATCCCAAAAAAAAATTGCTACCAGTGCCTTTGAGAAAAGATAGATGTTTTACAGTCCCCATCCCCTGAGACCTTTGGGGGTTGTTAACTTTCTGGGGGTTTTTTATCTTCTGGCCTAGACCAGAGGAATTTGAAAGAGAGTTTCATGATTTTTCCCAAGATGCCCTTGGGTATCCAAGCCAAAGTGATCCAATACACTGGGATGGATTCTAATATAACCTTGACCAAAACTAACATGTTGACTCTAGAAAGCCACACGTTGCACCATGCATTTACCTTCTTTTCCACCTTAGCTAGAAGCCACAACTAATCATTTTTTAGGTAGTCATTTACTTTTAGAGTGAAACCCAAGTATTTTATGTCGGGGCCTAAATCCTCTGCTTGAAAGTCTAAGATTTGTGAGATGTAGATTTTCTCTTGTTCTGATAGCCCCTAGGTGAAGAAAGAGGACTTGTCCTTGTTGACTTGCATCCCTATATATTTACAAAAAAGTGATAGTAGATCCTCCAAATGTTCCGCATACTAAATCTCCCCTTCACAAAATTTTAGGATGTCATCCCCAAACAAAAAGTGTGAGATGGAAATTGTGAGGTTGACCGCTATACCTTTCATTTGTTTATTTGAGACTGCATTTTTTAACAACATGTTAAGGCCTTCTGCAACTAGGAGGAAGAGGAGGGAAGAGAGGGGACATCCCTAATTGATTCATCTTTTCACTCTAAAGAAAGTGTAGGTTGATTTGTTTATAAGTAAAGAAATTGATGTTGAGCTTATACAATATAGAACCTAGCTCACAAAAGTGTTGTTGAACCCCAGGTGTATGAGAAGCAACCTAATGTATAGCCAGCTTACCCTGTCAAATGCCTTGGATAGATCCACTTTGAAGGTGATAGCTTTTTGCTTCCCTATATGAATGGAGTGAAGGCCCTCTTGGGCTAGTCCAATTGCTTCATGGATCTGGCGTCCTCTTAGAAATCCAAATTGTTCAAGGGAGATGTGGTTGGAGAGTATATCTTTCAATCTGCTGGTAATTAGTTTTGTGATTATTTTATAAATGTTATTGCAAATCCAAATTGGCTTGAGTTGGTCAAAAGATCTTGGGTTATCATATTTAGAGATCAAGGCAATAAAGGTCACATTGAAGGTTACTAAGATTTGACCAGAGGTCCTTGTTGACGTCAAGGGACGAGAGAGTCCCTAACACCAACATCTCGACCTCCCGTGGGGCTAGGCTGAAAGAGACAGGAATGTCACCCGAGGCTTTGAACCCCAATAAGAAAACACGGTGAACTCCATGCTAAATCTCCTTTAACCTAGAGTCCAAGCATGAATCCCTTTGCCTTGTATTTTTCCTTTTTAAAAATATTTGATTTTTATGCCATTTGTAATTTTTATGCTCTTGTGTATGAGTTTATAAATTTGAAATAACAAGATTAAACCTTAAAGAATTTAAACAACTAAAGAGAATGCATACAAGGAAGATTAAAATTGATGAAATTTTTTTTTATTTATTTTAGCAAAAAAGTAATTAAAACAAAACTAATGAAAATTAAGGAAAGTTAATGCTAAAGAGTTAATTAAAAGAAGAATTATCAAGCAAGAAATTAATTTAATAACTACCAAAATAAATCATAAAACATTTTACTCATTTGATATTTTCAATTTTCTTTTAGTTAAATTTAACTTAAAAATAAGAAAATAATCAAAAGCTTGTAAAAAAATGAAAGAGTTTATACACACCATATTACAATAATAATAAATCCATTAGTTTTTTTTTTTATTAATTTTTTTTAGAATTTTTAAATGTTGGAATAAAAGAAAAATGAAGAAAACTCAGATTTTAAAAAGAAGACAAATAAAAAAACAATTTTAGAGCGTGAAGGGATTTGATCTTTAATTTAAAATGTTGTCATACAATTTTTGGAGTTTTGGAATCTTCAAATCTCTGCCTAGACTTGGGCTAGGTATTTAGCCTTTAGCCATTCTAAAACAAGGCTACAATAGAAAGATCAAGAGCCAAAAGAAAGAGGAAAGCTGAGCCAAAATGGAATGGAGCGATGGTGGTGATAACACAATGGAATGGAGCGATGGTGGTGATAACACAAGGTGAGTACCTTATAAGAACCAGCAAAGCTTATCCTCGCCTCAAAATGGAATGGAGCGATGATGGTGATAACACAAGATGAGTACCTTATAAAAACCAGCAAAACTTATCCTCGACTCATTCTTTTGTTGCTTCTTTAATAGCCTTTGGTGAGCAGTTGCGATAGTTTGGGTCATTTCATCTTCAACGAACTAAAGCCAGCCGGCTTAAACTATCTCAGTTATAACGTCTTATTATTTATCTCCTATTAATTTATGTTTGCATTTTGAGAGTTCGTGGATCAAGTGTCAAAATAATTGTGCAATCAGATTGAACCATTTGTTTGCTTGGAATAGGAAGAGCGCTCAATGGAGATTCCACGGGGATGTTCTTCATATTTCGGCTCTGCTTGGTCACTCTGCAAGGAGTGCGATGGCCTTTGGCTCTACAAGAGACAGTTTCCAACTTACATTCAATCATCATATATACCAATTGACCTTGGACGACAATTCAGTTACGAAAGCTCCAGCATCATCCTTTCTAAAACCCAAAATATGCTCTTTGGTGTTTCGACTTCAGTGTCATTGTTAACTCTGCTCTGTCGCGGCAGTCAAATACGAAGAAGTTGACATGTCTTGAATACTTCCCAAAGAAAACTTATTATTTAAAATAAGTGCAATAATCCTTTAAATTAGCTACAATGGCTTGCTCTCTATCAGAAGAAATGAATCGAGATGTCATGCCCATTGATGTGATCAAGGAACATTTGCTATTACCATCAAGTGAATTTGAGTGCGCTTACATTATTTTGAGAGACAATTTGATTCATAACAAAAGATACAATAGTTTAACGACCCTGGCTGCTAATTTAATTATCCAGGCTTTTCTTTTAGAGCATACGTCTTTCTCATGTCCAATCAAATTGAAGATAATGCTTCAATAACTGTTTATAATAGTATTCGACATATTTAAAAATATGTTTGTCACATTCTTGATAATCGTTTAATACATCCATAATCTTTTCCAGGAGTAAAAACACAAGTCGCATGCACTATTTCATACTGAAACTCCCGTAGTAAGTTTTGTTGCTTTTATTTTCCATTTGTCTCTTTATCATCTAACTCCAAATATTACTCCTTATTGAGTCAAAAATATATCAAAGTCGCCCACTGCAAATATCACTCCTTATTGAGTCAAAAATATATCAAACTCGCCCCCTTTAGAGTAAAGGGTATGTTGACCCAAAATATGAGCACGTATTATCATATTGTAATTTAATCCTTTCTTTGATTAACTCTATTCATGCTCTTCTTTGGCATTGGATAATCATAACTTTTTAAAAGAATTATCATATTGTAATTTAATTCTTTCTTTGATTAACTTTATTCTTTAAAAAAATTATCATATTGTAATTTAATTTAATTTTTTTTTGATTAATTATATTCATGCTCTTCTTTGGCATTGGATAATTATAACTCTTTAAAAGAAACTTAACTCTATTCATGTTCTTCTTTGGCAATGTTCTTCTTTGGCATTGGATAATCATAACTCTTTAAAAGTTAATTCTATTCATGCTTTTCTTTGGCATTGGATAATTATAACTCTTTAAAAGAAATTTAACTCTATTCATGTTCTTCTTTGGCATTGGATAATCATAACTCTTTAAAAAAAAAACTTGGAGTAACCTTTATGATAAAATATTGGAGACAGTTATGATAATCATAACTCTTTTCAAGAAACGCATGAAACTTATCATATATGATATGATATATCATATAGTATATGTATTTACTATAATACATATACTATATGATATATGATACTATAACACATATATTATATGATATATGATATACCATATATCATATACTATATGTGTTAACACATATATACTATATATTATAACACATATAGTATGTGTGTTAACACATGTGTTATAGTATAACATGTGTGTGTGTGTGTGTATGTGTTAACACGTATAATATATGTGTAGTAGTATAACACATATACTATATAACACATGTGTTAACACATATACTATATCATATATCATATATCTTTATGATAAAATATTGGAGACACTTATGAGATATATTTGGAAAAGTGGGTTATCCAAAGCTTCTTGATGATTGTTGAACCTCTACTGCAGCAATGGGGTTCACAGATGTGGAAGCAACCCACCGATGAACCATTCTTTATGTTGTACATCCTGGATAGTATAGCTCGGGTGACTCATCAGATCTCAGAACCACTAGTAATACTCCCACATAGATTCCCCCACCCTTTGCTTGATATCCTTCAACTCAGCAATACTCTATTGTTCGGATTTTTACTTTTGAAACTCCTTCACAAAGTTCACCTGCAACTGGTCAAATGTCAAAACCTGGTTAGTGGGAGCACTCTTCTTGCACTCCATATACTCTATGTATTCTATCTCTTTGCATTAAAACAGGGATTGGTGCTTAAGAATCATATTGGTCTTCTTAGGTTTTATACTACGCTATGACCTTTTCTATTTTCTTTGATTAGATATCGGATCACTGCAACAGGGACATAACAACAACCACAAGGGGAAGGGAACGGGAACATGCTTGTTATAAAGAGACAACAAAAAAGGGGGAGGCCCCTCGCCGGAAGAAGACGTGGACATGAATGAGACAGGGTTTCGTTAAATTCCCTCTTTCATGCCAATCATGTTTTCAATCAATCCCTTGTTCCATTAATTCAATCAGGTTAATGCCTTATGGGATCACCAAGTCGAGAAGGCATATATATTGGAAGATGAGTAACTAACCAGTAAGTTGTGCCATTCCTTTAAGTGATTTACAGAAGTCGTGATAGAGCAAGATGGTATTATCTCTGCTCATCTTCTTGAGAGGCCATCTCGCGGAATTCAGAGGAAGAGGAGGAGAGAAAAGATATAAGTTGATTATGCACGGTGTGTGTGTGTGTGTGTGGATATGCACGTATATAATGCTACCATTGCTTGTGCAGCGGGTGAACGGCAGGCGGGTAAATGTTAATTGATAGGAGGAGGTGGTTCAAGAAGACATGTTATGTTACCTTTCAATCCATCCCAGC